>ML778207.1:937916-981277 GCA_009831015.1 Picea engelmannii
CGATGTTTAAACCATTTTTATCCCAAACAACCCTAAAAAGACAACCATCTGTAAAACATTTAAAGAAGAAGTTCAAATTGAATCTGGTAGCAGCCAGACTGGGTGCAATGGCCGAGGAGTGGACTAGCGAACGAGGGGAGTGGGTAGAGGTGGCGCATGTAAGGAGTGGCAGCGGGAGCAGCAAGTCGGTCGGAAGCGGTTAGAATGAGAAGTTAGTGAAGTGGGGTTTGACAGCGCCACTTTCTGCACCGGATCGTTACCGTTTTCCGAGGTAGCAGCAGGTGGGGAGGGGACCCCCAATGGGCATTGACCGTAGCCAGAAGTGGAAATGCAAGAGAAGGCCAACAGTCCTTTTCTTGTTTTGTGTATGCATGCATGCGCACATCATATCATAATTCCCATAATGGGCATCACTCATGCGATCTCTCCAACCTATTAATAATAATACTTTAATAATAGGAGGAAGAGGAAGACAAATAGAAAGCAGGGGCGGGATGTATATAGGCGGCAGCACCTGCTGCATTCCTTTCCTTGTATTTATATCATATCTGAATTGGGCCTGAATCAGAGGGAGATGCAATATCATTATCATTTTGGAGGAGGAATGTCGGGGAGAAGAACATCGCTGGAGTTATCATCAGCAGATGCATCGTCTGTTGGAGGTGGAGGTGGCCTGATATCCCCCATGGAGAGAGTGGAGAGGTTGGCATCTGAGAATGCTGTGGTGGTGTTCAGCATAAGTTCTTGCTGCATGTGCCATGTGGTGAAGAGTCTATTCTGTAGCCTGGGAGTGAACCCCACAGTGTATGAACTGGATGAGGAGCACGGTGGGAAGGAGATGGAGAGGGTTATCAGGAAACTTGTTGGAGGTCAGCCAGTTCCTGCTGTGTTCGTTGGAGGGAAGCTAATTGGGGGTCTTGATCGAGTCATGGCCTCCCATATCAATGGAACCTTAGTTCCTCTATTGAAAGAAGCTGGTGCTCTCTGGCTGTAAATAAAATATATATCTCTCCAAGTCCTTTTTCATTTCCTTTTTCATGAATTTTGTGTGCTTATAGCCTAGGCGTTTTGGCTAGTACTGCAAATCATTAGATGTCCATGCAGCCATTGCTATTCAATTTTGCTATATGGTCTCCATTTTGAATGCTCGGACATAAGTTTTGTCCGATTGGAGACATCGGTATAAGCATAATATATAAGCTTCGTTCTATTTCTGGTGGGATGATTTGACTCGTGTAAAAATTCTCCATGTTTTCTTTTCTTTTCTGTGGTTCATGCAAGCTTGACGAGCCAGATTGAGCCACGACATACTTATAATATCAATACAACTTGAACAGTAGCCTTCTATTCATTTTGTTTTGGCGTTATATAATGAAACACATATTATTTCTGGAGATTTCTGTTTGTTACTGTTGTTCTTCCCAATCAATTTAGTTTGAACAGATTTGGCACTTAGTCTCCTTACTTTCTTCTTGTTCCAGTGAGATTTTGAAGTTTTCAGATTCTGTTTTCTTCAAATCCCTGTATTCAGCTAAAGGATTTCGAGACATTAACTTGCAATCTGTCTTAGTGCATGAAACTGTGAGTACTGTCCTTAACTTCAACTTGAAAAATTGATAACTGAGTTGGGGATATTACCTCAGCCTTGAATATTTATTTGATGATAACGTACAGAAGGTAATTTATACAGTTGGAAAACAGTTCACATAGTTTTTAAATTTTCTAATCATAATTTTTGGTTTATTGCACTACAGATCTTTCAGGCCTAGCTAAGTAACAGGTCTCGTCTGTATAGTTATGTTTTAGCTTTCCAGCCCAGTATATTAACTGATGGATTTGGTGTCTGGCTTGTCCATTTCCATAAAGTATTTTTGAGTACCAAGTTTTATTTATTTACAGTACAATGTTTGTTTTTCTTTTGTTGATTTGATTTCCTGCCTAGCTAAGTAACAGGTCTCGTCTGTATAGGTGTATTCTAGCTTTCCAGCCCAGTATATTAATTGATGGATTTGGTTTATAGCTTGTCCATTTCCATAAAATATTGTGGAGTACCAAGTTTTATTTACAGTACGATGTTTGTTTTTGTTGATTTGATTTGTTGAGTACCAAGTTTTCCATAAAATATTTTTGAATACCAAGTTTTATTTACTGTACGATGTTTGTTTTTGTTTTGTTGATTTGATCTGTTGAGTACCAAGTTTTATTTACATTATCGATTTTTGTTTTTATTTTGTTGATTTGATTTGTTGTGTTTTTTTTCTCAGGGGAATAAGAATAAGTAACTTGCCAAATACTCCAGCAATAAATGTATATATATGGGGATATATATGTTTTTAGAGATTTTTTTGACATTTTTTTTTTGTTTGTTTGATCCGGCCTCAGCCACACCAACCCTTAACATGGTTGGATTTTTTGTCCCTGCAGGTTTTGAACCGGTGACTTTAACAACACGGAGTGGCTTAACAACACACTCCGTCACCGACTGTTCTACACCTCTGGGACTTTTTGACATTTATTTTAATGAGAAATGTTTATGATTAATATAGATATAATTTACTAATAAAAATTCTCATTGGATTCGAAAATTTAAAGATGTAGTTTAAATGTTTTAAGTTTTTGTTTATTTGTTTTATTTTAGGATTACTCTTGTCCAAAATTTGGTCAGAAATTATATGAATTTCAGATTTTATTTCTTAAATCTGTATTAATCTATCTGTTTCGGGAGTTTTTAAGGGGCTGAATTTATTTATGGATTCAAAAATGAATTTGAAGTAACAAAAAACTGAGATTTCACCAACATTTGTATAAACAGATTGCCAAATCTAAATGTTTAGTATTATTATAATTGCATTTTTTTAATTTACAAGTTATATAAGTTATAGGGTGGAAGCGATTACAACAATATACTATTTATGAGCTTAACATATCAGTTGCAAAAATTGAACTCAGTGGAAACGATAACAATCATTCCTCCAACCACCCAAACTAAATCCAATTTACAAGTCAATATTTTAATTATAAACATGCTTTAAAACCTAAAAATGAAGGATATTGTAGTTAAATGGTAACACTTTTGATCTTTTGGCTATTTTCTAATCATTTTTTCCATTTGATTTTGTCTGAAATCCTGTCAGGAATAGTTGGATCTATAGATTTGAGTGGCTAAATTTGTATAATCTAACTGCACCAAGAGTTTTTTAACATGCTGAATTCATTTATACATTCATAAATCAATTTAAACAACAGAAAATAACAACTTTGTTCAAATTTATTCTGACCAAAGATACCCGGAAAACAATACCATCGTTGATCTCTACAAGAAGCCATATATTTTGTTGGTATTCTCATTTTTCTAATTCTGACGTTTCAACCATTGTAAGCGATTCATGCATATCGATTTGTAAGCGATTCATGCATATCGATTTGCTTAACTCACTCCTGAAAGTCCTGAACAACTGCCTGCAATTTTTTTTATATGATTGGCGGTTGAATTCACAATTTCTGATCCTCAAAATACACGACAATGGGCTTATAACGGTTTTCAGTACCGATCCCTGTTTTAACTGTATTTGGCTGAAGAATTTAAGGATAATGCTATATCCACTAACAATTCAACACAGGAAAATGACATGGCGAGAAATCCCATTATAAACATTGAAATGTCATGACATATTCCTGCACACAACACAACACAGAGGTTCAGAATTCGTACGTTGTCCTGAACTGTATTATGTCCCTGCTCCTTCGCAGCTTCTTCTACTATGGCATGCGCATCATCATGATCATGAAGTCATTTTTTGTCGCGGGAATTTGATTTTGCACACGAACGAGGTGAATATTCCCTGTTTCTTTTGTTTATTCAACTTCATCACTCTCATGATGAGGCCATACAAAGTTCCAGAAAAAAAAATCAGCCAACTGTCATGTGGATGCAAACTCACCCATCATGATTGGCATATGAAGGTCATTTGGCTCAGCTCAGATGAGTTGCTATTATATAAGAATTTCTTAACAATTCAGAATTTGGTTTATAAAAAACATCAGATCATATAAAGTCTTGAGATTGTGCCATTATGATATACATTGCCTTAATTTTTAATTCTGATATACAAAGTTAATTTGAGAGTGCCTTTGGATCAGTCATGATTACTGATTAAATAAGATGATTCTCAACGTGCTGAATCGATCCAAACCGATTTAGTTTCACCGACCTTATAAAGTTTATAATGAAAAAAATAAAAAATAAAATTTAAAGTAGTTTTTTTAAGAACCCATTACAACAAAGTAATAAATTATTAGGGTGGGTGAAAGTGGGGAGGATAACAATCATTCTTGGAACTATTCATGCTATAAAACTGATAACTTATTAATTTTCTATTTATAGTGAACCATCCAAATAAATTGTAAAGGGTAGGGAGGATAACAATCATTCCTGGAAACCATCCAAGTTTTATAACTTTTTAGCAGTTAAATTAGATGTTATATCCTTCACCAAGTTAGGTTCCACTTTTAATTCCCGTGGTATTTGGATTCCACTTTTAATTACCATCTTATTTGGAGTATATTTGAAATACTCATATCTCCAATTTATTTAATTTTAATGAGGGAAATAAATTTTTATGAACTTTTATATTCTATATATTGAAGAATTTGTTACTTATATATATTTTCTTAAATTCATTTATATATATAACAATTTTTTATTAATTTTTATATTTTATTTTGAAGAATTTGTGACTTTATATATAAGTAGTATTTTCATATATATATATATATATATATATATATATATATATATATATATATATATAATTGATTTTCATTTAAGAATAATAAATTGAGTTGTTTATGTTTAAAATTTCTAGAAATATATAGTTTTAGTAAGTTTAATGGTTAAGAATATATGTTTTTTTTGTTAAAGTCATTAATTTAAATCTGTAGACTTTTATAAACTAAGCAATAAAATCATTAGGTAGAGAGATCCTTATCCCACAAACAAAGAGGTGTCATACAAATGGATAGAGACAATGTTTCTTTTATTCTAATCTAATGGAAGGTATGTGCACCTCCATAAAGTAAGCCAATTGACTCATTATATAAAAGGGGACCCCTTATCCCACCAAATCATTACATAAAAGGAGACCCCTTATCTCACTTGTCCTACAAATGAATGGAGACTTTTTTTCTTTCTTTTTTTTGTTTTTTTTTTACTGTTTTAAGAATAAGGTATATACAATTCCATAAACTAAGTAATCAAATTATAATGAAAAACTAATCCCTTGTCACAAAAACATGAGGATTACCTTAATGTATTCATCAAATCTATAGGGATGATAGGGGAGATGTCCCTAGTCTACTGGTTTCCTATTTATCAATTCTGAGTAAATGACACATGCTTGTCCTAGTTTCCTATTTATCAATTCTACGTAGATGACACATGCTTGTCCCATGGATTAACTTATTTGCTTGAACCAGTGCATTTTGGTGGTGTCATCTTAGTAGTATGTATGTGGTATTTTCTGGATTAATATAAATGTGCAATTTCTTATGTGGAAAAACAAGAGGACACCATTTAATTAAAGAAGTATTATACAAATAAATTGGTATATACACTTTCACTAAATAAATAATCAAATCACAATCTAAATGATTTATTACATTTTATTATTGGATATGATTATAGTTAATAAAAAAATTATCATTTAAATTATTATATTTTTAATTTTCAAAATAAATTAAAAACATATATTAATGATTTAACAATAAAAATTTATTGTGTGAAGGGAGTTTCTTGTTCCACAAATAAGATGATGTCATTTAAATAAAGAAGTGTTATATAAATAAATTGTTACTTAAATTTGTATAATTCAACAATCAAATCACTAATTAAATATTTCAATGCAAGAGATTTATTTTAAATTTTATTAATGGACATCTTAGTTATAATTATAATTTTTTCTTATTTAAACTATTATATTTTTAATTTTAAAAATAAATTAAAAAACATACATTAATAATTTAGCAATAAGAATTTGATTATGTAAATAGAGTTTTTTATCCCACAAACAAGAGAGTATCATATAAATAAATATTATAGTATATTTTTTTATTTTAAAATAGTATTTTAAAATAAATTAAAAAGTTTACATTAATAATTTAACAATAAAAAATTAATTTTATAAAGAGAGTTTTCTATCCCACAAACAAGAGAGCACCATATAAATACAAATACGTATTATATAAATAAATGATTATATATACTTTTATAAATTAAATATTTTAATCCAACAAACTTATTTTTCATTTCATTTAATATCTTTGTTAATATAAAATTTTATTATTTAAATTATTATATTTTTAATTTTCAAAATAAATTAAAAAACATATATTAATAATTTGGTAATAAAAAAATATTATTTTTATAAATAAATAAAAAATTATTATTTTTATAAACAAATAAAAATAATAGTAACTTATTAAATTAATCAACATATTATAATATTTTACATTTTATTATTTGATATTTCTATTAGTATAAAATTTTAATATTTAAATTATTATATATATATATATATATATATATATATATATATATATATTTTTTTTTTTTACGCGGCACACAAGGTAAGTCGGGGGGAATTNGAACTCGAAACCTCATGGAACTTCATTTTCACGGCACTTGCCAATTGAGCTGCCCCCCAGGAGCAAATTATTATATTTTTAATTCTCAAAAATAAATTGAAAAAAAAAAAAAACATATATTGATAAGTAAGCAATACATTTTTTTATTATCTTAAATTACAAAAAAAAACAAAATAATGATGAATTATTAAATTAATCAAATATATTATAATATAGCTTGCGCATGAACTTGTGTATTGTAGAGTAAGTCAAGAATGTCGTATGTTTATTCTTATGTTATACATAAGGGTGCATCTAAATATTGTAATGAAATAGAATTCATTATAATTTGTATATTAAGCATGTTTAATAAAGAAGTAGGATGTAAGGAATATATTATTAATTACATTTACATAATTTTTAATAAAAATAATTAAGTGGGATATATATATATATATATATATATATATATATATATATATATGTATGTGTGTGTCTCAATTATAATTAATATAATTAATTTTTTTTATTTCTTACTTATATTAAATAATTTTTTATTAGTGAAAGAAAAAAAATATGTATTGTGTATATTTTTAGTGTTATAAAATGAAGTAAAAGTTTTAAAAAACATTCACTAAAATCTTTGTTAATAGTTATGAAGATATTTTTAAAGGATATTTATTACTAAAATTATTAGTGTTGGAGAATTAGGGAAATAATAGATAAGACCCTCTAAATTCTAAGAAGAGGTGGTGTTTAAAGACATCATTACAACACTTCAACACAAATGAGCATAACTCATCATATAATAGGGAATATAAAGAACCTACATACTTCCATGATAGATTGATATGTAAGACCATCTATATAAGTACCAAATTGTATATAACTCCCTTGAAATAAGAAGGGAATTTTGATTAGTTAAGTCACATAATAAACCCTTTCAATTCTGCCTCAATCTATGCCCTAGTCAATTGCCATGGTTGACTTGACCAACTAGTCTAATACTTAGTTGATGACTTAGTCAACTCTCCTAGTTGATTATCCATCATCGATTGACTATCTCCAAAAGATCTAGAAGTTTGCTAAAATTTCTTAACCTACCGCTCCAACACCTCCCCATCAACACAATGCTCTTGAGTTTTAGAAGGTGAAATTATCATCATTATACACCCTCCCCCCCATAATTGTAACTTCCCAAAGTCCATGCAAAGCTTGAAGTTTCAAAAACCTATATTTTGTGAGAGGCTTCATAAATATTTCAACAACATGATCATCTATCCTATCATAGATAAGAGAAAAATAACATCTTGTACTTGCTTCAAATAATGAGCATGAAGCTCCACATACTTCATCCTATTATGAGTACCTAGATTCTTATCCACTTGTATGGCACTTTGATTATCAAAATATGATCCAGATTATTTTTGGCACGAAATGAGAGCAGAGATATAATAAATAAATGTACCGAGATATATCAAATATCCAATAATATAACAGAAATTTGTCAGAGATATAACCATGAACACAAAGATACAGTTATACACAATTTCTATTAATGAGTGAAATGTACAAAACTATAGAAATACAGAGTGAAAGACTTGCTAGAATGGTGGCATCTTATCTCTGAGAAGAGATGCGATGGCTACGCTCATGCACAAGAAGATGATCATTACAATGAGGCTCCAAAGGCATTTTTAACATAAAGAAAATCCAAAACCCTAACCTCGGAAGATGAAAAGCCAATAGTTTTTTGGACCCCATTTTGGGTAGTTTGGTGTATGAACTTCCCGAGGGAATAACTTTGGCACACGATCTCCATTTGGGGTGCACGATAGATCGTTGGAAAGGTATCAATGAAGAGATTAATTTTGGGAGCTCAATTAGAGCCTTGATTTTTATCTAAGGTTCCCGATCGTGGAAAAAACATCATTTAGGCCCTCAAAATGGCCCCAGAAGTTTAGGACCCAAAAACTGTTAAAAAAAGTAAATTGCCAAAAAATTGTTTTGAGCCAGTTGTAATAGGTGGGTGGCCACTGATGTCCACCTAGATCAATCCTCCCTTCTTAGGAAACAATGGTCTCCATTGCGTTGAGTTCCTGGGGGAGAGGGGGAAGTGTTTGTTGAATCTGAACCTTGGTGCGTTGCTTACCTTGTTGGAGAAGTTGTGTTTCTTGGCTTGTGGAAGGTTGTCGAGAACTTGATGTTGGAAGTGTTGGACCCTTTTAACTAGTCTGGCTATATGAGATGACTGTGTGTAGAAGGAATCTTTGAGCTTTTCTTCAATCTTGTCGACCTGCTTCTGCTAGATAGAAGGTTCTTGGACTGAGGTTGTAGTGTCCTTTTGTTCACCTTTTGAAAGATTGTGAAGAGGTTGAATGTTGCAGTATGAGATATTACATTGTGAAATTTTTTAGGTGGGATAGGAGTTAGAACTACCTTTGGTATCTTGTAGAGATGATTCCCCAGAGTAATAATGAAACTATGGGGTCAAGACTCATAAATAGAATGGCACTTCCACATATATGGCTGGCCCAAAAGAACATCACAAACATCCAGTGAGGAAACATCACATAATACCTCATCCTTTAAGGGCTTGATGTCGCATGACAAGTGGCACTTCTCACTTACACAGATATCTCGTCCTTGGAGAAGCCACCCAATGTTGTATGGATGCGGGTGTGGTGTTGTCGAATCCCAACTATTTAAAAACCTCTACTGAGATGAGGTTCTTTTGGCTTTCGCTTCCAACAACAAAATGTAGCAGGGTCCCCTTCACCCACATCTATGAATGAAAAATGTGCTTCCCCTCTTCAGGATCTACTGGTTCTTCTGGTTGAATTGTTGCGGTCGCGACAATAGAAATGGGGTCTGCGTCGATTTGTCTTCTCTCATTATTTTTTGAATCATATTTTGAATCAGGGTTCGGCTCCTTTTCTTCTATCTCGGCCACCAATGATCATTTTGAGCGACGTTCATTAGTGTTGTGCCAGGGGATTTTGCGAAAATCGCACCACTTTCTAGTGTCCTTCATCTTTCTATTACCCTTTCTTTACTGTGGCTTGGACTTGTTTTCTAGAGGTTGGTTGTTAGGGTCATCTTTACCATACTTTGGTTGTTTCATATTTGTAGACCTGAACTCCCGTTTGTTCTGGTTCCTAAATTTCTGCTCGATTTTGACAACATATCAATAGGCATCTCCAGTAATGAGATGTCCAAAAAATCCATTTTGGTTTGGATGTACCTATGTAGAGACCCGCAGTATTTCAGAACTAGATGTCACTCAGAGTCTTTGATACCCAGCTTGGTGTGTAAGGTATGGAAATTATTTGTGAACTTCGACATTGTTTGGCCCCTCTCTTGCTGCAGTGTGGTCGATCTCATGTACTGGTTGTCATAGTTACCAATAGGGTAATACTTTTCCTTGACCGCATCCACAAAAAAATGCCAAGTGGGCTCGGCCCCGATATATTCTAGACTCCTCTGTGGAACTTTTCTCCCAGTAAGTTTCCCACAAATGTTTGACATGGGGAAGATCCTTAAGGAGTGAGAAGGTGATCTTTTTCCTATCAGAAAAATTGTGAACAGAGAAATAACCTTCTAGTAGATTTAACCATTTTTCTAGGGCATCCGCATCTATCTAACCTTCAAATATGGGAATATCAAAATTAACTTCTACCTTTAAAGGAGATGTGACTCCAAAGTGGCCACTTGATGAAGATGCACCTGTTGTTATCGGTAGGTGTTGAAGGATGCGACAAAAATTCTCCATAATTTCGTCCCTCTGTTGCGTGAGAGATTTCTCAAGAAGCATATTAATATAATCTTATGCTATGTTGTCTTTATTTTATTCATCCATGGAGGGTTTCTTCAGCGTTCCAGAGTGATTTTACTCAAGAGAGAAAAACTCAAGACCAAACTTTCTATACTTGGACCTTGTCGGGGACATGCACTGAAAAATGATCAAGAATAACCTGTTGTGATACCATCTAGATTATTTTAGGCACGAAATGAGAGCGAAGATATAATAAAGAAGTGTACAGAGAATATATATTAGATATCCAATAATATGGAATATATTTATCAGAGATATAACCATAAACAAAGAGATATAGTAATACACAATTTCTATTAATGAGTGAAATGTACAAAACTATAGAAATATAGAGTGAAAGATTTGCTAGAATGGTGGAATCTTATCTCCAAGAAGAGATGGGACGGCTACACTCATTTGCAAGAAGATGATCGTTACAATGAGGCTCCAAAGGCCTTTTTAACATAAATAAAATCCAAAACCCTAACCTTGGAATATGAAAAGCCAACAATTTTGTGGACCCCGTTTTGGGTAGTTTGGTGTATCAACTTCCCATGGGCGTAACTTTGGCATACGATCTTCGTCTGGGGAACATGATAACTCGTTGGAAAGGTATCGTTGAGGAGATTAACTTTGGGGGCTCAATTAGAGCCTTCATGTATCAATGAGGTGCCAGATCATGAAAAAATGTTGTTTAGGCCCTCAAAATGGCCCCAAAAGTTTAGGACCTGAAAAACTGCTAAAAATAGTAAATTGCCAAAACATTGTTTTGAGTTAGTTGGAATAGGTGGGTGGCCACCAATATCCACTTGGATCAATCCTATGTAATTTCCCCCACCTCTTGATGAAGAGTTTTGAGAAGACTTAGTGGCTTAGGCATCCTCACTAGGCCATAGTCTCACATTGAGGGGAAAATTCAACCAAACTAAGGTTATATTCTTAAGTTGACTTAATAAAAAGGTAAAAGGAGTTAAAAGATAACTCAATGAAGAAATAGAAGCGTTGGAGGTTGAGTTAGGAGTTAACCCTAGGGGTTAACTTAACTCAACAGGGAAATAGAAGAAAAGTATAAAGAGAAGGCTAGGGTGCACCTCTCATTCATTTTCTAGATTTGGTATTTTCTTGTTGATGCTCTTGAGCATACCGTTTTGAGAGTTTTGATATTACAAACCCTAGTGATCAATTCAATGGTGAAATATTCCACTCACCTTGCTCCAAGCTTGGTCTCGGGGATGAAATAATCCACCCACACCATTCTACAACCAACATCTATTCAGAAGGACTAGCAGGGTCGTACCAACTAGGGTTTTCTTGTAGAGGTGCACCATTTGTTGAGGAAGAGACCAATCCATCATATTGAATAAGCTTGAGAGGTTTCCAGCATTAGGGTTTTTCTTGAAATCCCTTGCTCATCAGTTTGAGGGATTCTTGGAGGATTTATCACGTCCCTATCATCTATCTGCAGGTTGGGACGATTTTAGGAGTAAGGGTACGACTTGGTGATTCAGTATTTCTCAGATCTAGAAGTCCATAGGCTAGATTTGACCTTGAAACTTCTCTCAAGCGCTTGTGGTTTCCCGATCTATCATCCAAGAGAGTTTTAGATGATTCAGAGCCCACACTCATCTGGGTCGTACTATTGGTCATATTTAGGGTTTCAGGAGGGTTGTACCATCCTAGGGTTTGTGCAGTTTGAGGAGGAAGCTTCAGTGTTTGAGCTCCATACTTCAGGAGGAGGCTCTCATTGCCTTGATATATCATTGGGAGGAGTTTGACAGCATTTGGAGGTCTTCATATTCAGGTGGGTCGAACTCTTGGTGTCCATTGTCTTCAACAGGTCGTACTAGTTGCTGGAGGGTTAGGCTGAAACCATGGTTTTGCAATTGAGCGTTCATCTTCTATTGCAGCCTTTGGGAGGCTTGATTTGTATCTCTGGGAGCATTTTGTATGCAACTCTATTATTGTCTTGAAGCCATCTATTCCATATCTGCTTCTCTATTTGTATCAGGTGCTTGCTTTCTTATAATAAAATTCAGCTATTTTCTTGTGATTCCTATCTTGTGTAGTGTTGATGATCTTCATATGATTACAATGATGCTTGTATAAATCTGTGGCTAAATAACTGAATAAACCCTAAGGATGAAATGTTCATGGCCAACCTGCATACACAACAATAATAATCAAATCAATGGTTAGTTAGTGATTCCAAGAAAAAAATTGGCTTGGGATCATTGCAGTGGTATCATAGCTTTGATCCTCCAAACCTGTGAGGATTGGCGCATGCAGAGGTACAGTGGTATCTTTATGGGTAGAAGGAAGAAGTTGGATAGTGAAACAGAAGCCAAAATGGAGGGATTAGGAGCTGACCGTGAGCCACAGGGCTTGTCTTTCTTGGCAGCTGAATTCGACAAATTCCATCAAACCTTAAACCTTACGGAAGGTAACTTGGTCCACCATTTACAGGAAGCCAGGAGACAAACTGAAGGGGTCAAGAAGAAATCGCTGAGACCTTGAAGAAGGTAGATGGGAATCTAAGGAATATTGATGAGAACCAGACTCAGATAACCGAGCTATTGATGCAGATGACTCATCAGGGGAAAGACCCTGAGACATATGGAAACAGAGAGGTTGGTGGATCTCATGGGGAAGTCAGGTATAATCCAGAAAATGATCCCAGATCCGAGGGAAGCCATGGAGGGGGTACATCACATGGAAATATGGGGAGCAAGGCTAACCCTAGAACATACTTGCCCACATTCACAAATGAACAGGTACATCAGAAGTAGGTGGATGACTTTGTTGAGCAGGTGGCATAGTGTACTAGGGAGTACTATGGCTTGGATATGATCATTCAGAGGCAGATGTCCCTGGATCAATATTTCCAACTCAAGTTCATAAACAAGCCTAGGCCTAACCACATAAGAATTTTTGAGTTTGAACAAAGAGCAGGGAAGATAAAAATCCCATACTTTGATAGTACGACCAAGATGGCAGCCCAGGCATGGGTACAAAAACTTGACACTTATCTGTAGCTTAATCCCATGAGGGAGATGTAAGCCATCAAATTTTCCACTATGTATTTGGATGGCAAAGCTCATGACTGGTGGTATCATGGACTCACCACCCTAGGCCACAACCAGATAGTGACCTACACATAATTCACCCAAAGACTCATGGACAGGTTTGATCAGGGGGATCCTGAACTATCCTTCCGGGAGCTCACAAAACTCAAGAAAATAGGGGTAGCTGAGGCATACATTGAGGAATTTCAGAGGCTAGCAGTCATGGTGCAGGATATATCACCAACCAGGCTCATGATGCTCTTCACTAAGGGGTTTATGGAACCCTTGAAGGGTTGGGTAAAGGATTTTAAGCCTACCAACCTACATGATGCTATTTAGAGGACAAGGGACATAGGAATAGATGCTAAACCAAAGTTTGTACGTAGGACACCTCTTAACACTGGAGGAAGATACTAGAGACCTCTAATGAAATAGGGGGGACATGACCCAAGGGGGTTTGACAGGCGTCGTGGCGGAAGGGATGATAACACGAGGAGGGAACTGAGAAGGAAGCAACTCTGCTTCACGTGCAAGGAATCATGGAACCCATCGCACAAGTGCATGGGCCATGGCCAAGTGCACTACATAGAGGTGACCTCAGACAATTAGGAGGAGGAATATTATAGCCAACTTCAGAACATGGAGGTCGAAGCCACAGAGACAAGAGAGGAGGTGGTCACAAAATAGGACAGTACGACTGAGGGGAAAGACACCTTGGCATCTATCAGCGGGGTACCCAAATTCAACACCTTTAGGATGAGAGGAGTCTTCCAGAGGTAGAAGGTATCAGTGTTGATTGATGGGGGAGCCTGTCACAACTTCATTGACTCAACACTGTTGAAGAGGAGGCATATACCCACGATAGGATTTGAATGGTTCAAGGTGGAGGTAGCAAGTGGAAGCACTATGCCTCATGATAGGTACATTCTAGGTATGAGGCTTACATTGGGTAGGCATGAGTTAGATAGGATGTGTAACTGATGGACCTTCTAGACATTAACATCATCCTTGGAGTTCAGTGGCTCAGCACATTGGGGCCTATCACCACCAATTACAAGACCATGGAGATGTATTTTACAGAGGAGGGTGGACGAAAGGTAGTGCTCAGAGGCATGACAGGTAATTCTACCATGATAGTTATGGCCAAGAGGATGGAAGCCATCTTCAGGAGAGAGGAGATTGTATATGCAGTTGAATGTAGGATTTCGGCAGGTGTGGATGGGCAGGGTAAGGTTCACTACACCCCAGAGATCTAAGAGATCCTTGAAAAGCACCACAAAGTGTTTGGACTGATTCCTCCAGGGGTGCCACCAGACAGGGGGTTTGATCATATCATTGAGCTAGAGGCAGGGGCTAAGACAATCATCACCACACCATATAGGCATCCAAATAAGTATAAAGACGAGATAGAGAAAGCCATCAAAGAACTTCTGGACATGGGACACATCAGGCCGAGCTCTAGCCCTTTTGCTTCTTTAGTAGTGCTGGTCAAGAAGAAAGATGGGACGATGCAGATGTGCATTGACTTCCGGGCCTTGAATAAAAAGACAATAAAAAACAGGTACCCTATACCCAGGATTGATGAGTTTCTAGACGAACTACATGGGGCTTTCTATTTCATAAATATTGACCTTTGTTCTGGCTACCATCAAATCAAGTTGAGGGAGGAGGACATTTCAAAAACAACTTTCAGGTGTCATTACGACCATTATGAGTTCTTGGTGATTCCCTTCGGGCTAACCAATGCCCCAACTACATTCTAATCTTGCATGAACCATATGTTCGACAAACAACCGAGGAGGCACTTGTTAGTATTTTTTGATGACTTGCTCATTTACATCAAGACGTGGGAGGAATAGCTTCGGCATGTGGACCAAATTATGTCTATAATGGAGGAACAATCATTGTACTCTAAGGAGTCCAAATGTGAGTTTGGAATGACATAAGTTCTTTACTTGGGACACATCATCGGAGCAAAGGGGGTACAGGTGCATCAGGATAAAACAAAAGCCATTATGGAGTGGCCTACCCCTAAGACACTCACAAAGCTAAGGGAATTTCTAGGCATGTGCACTTACTACAGGAAATTTATCAAAGGGTTTTCTCAGTTGTGTGTACCCTTGACCGATTTGACAAAGAGGGGAGCCTTCGAATGGAGTGAAGAATCTCAAATTACAATGGATAAAATGAAAAAGGTGATGAGCACGTGCCCAGTCCTAGCTATTCCAGATTTTGGCCTACCTTTCACCTTAGAGTGTGATGCCTTAGGAGAAGGCATAGGGGTCGTACTGATGCAGAATAGGCACCCTCTTGCCTATGAGAGCCAAAAACTCAGGGGTCCTGAGCTACTCTATAGCATTCATGACAAAGAAATGTTGGCTATCATGCACGCACTAGACAAATTCCGACAATATCTGGTAGGTGCACGGTTTGTGGTCAAATAAGATCATAACAGTCTTAAATACCTATTGGAGCAGAAGGAATTAAATGAAAGGCAACATAAATGGGTAAGCAGAATACATTCCTATGACTTTGACATTGAATTTGTCAAAGGGAAGAACAACGTGGTGGTTGATGCATTGTCCAGGAGGCCATCCATTTTTTCCATGACAGGTGTATCAGTTGACTGGAAGGACCACTTGGTGATGGAGTATGCAAAGGATTAGTTCTCTTGTCAGCTACTGGACAGATAGGTACAAGATGATAACTTCAGGATTATCAATGACCTCATCTATCACAAGGGCTGAATATTTTTGGTTCCTAGATCAACCTTCAAGGCCAAGGTGTTGCAGGCATGTCGTGACTCACCAATGGCAGGGCACCAAGGGATTAGTAAGACGTATAGGCAGGTGAGAGAGAGGTTCTCATGGAAGGGACTCAAGGAGGATGTAATAAAGCATGTCAAGGAGTGTACTACATGCCAGGAAAACAAAGATGAGCACACTCACCTAGCACGACTACTGCAACCCTTACCCATTCCAAAGCATAAGTGGGAAAACATATCCATGGATTTCATCTCTGGGTTTCCAAGGATGCAAGGGAAGGATTGCATTTTTGTAGTGGTGGACAGGTTGGCGAAGTTTGCACACTTCTTCTCCATAGCCACAGACTTTAGTGCAACACAGGTGGTCGAATTGTTTTTCAGGGATATTTTCAGGTTGCACGGCCTACCCGAGACCATTGTCAGTGACAGGGACAGCAGGTTCATGAGTACATTTTAGCAGGAGTTGTTCAGATTGGTTGGTACGACCTTGACCCCTAGTACCAGCTATCACCCGCAGACGGATGGAAATACTGAGATAGTCAACAAGTGGGTAGAAGGCTACCTTAGGAATTATGTAGCAGGGCAACATAAAGCGTGGGTCAGATGGTTGCACTTGGGAGAGTACTACTACAACACCACCCAACATGTGTCCATAGGCATGACACCATTCAGGGCCTTATACAACTATGACCCACTATCTTTTGTAGAGATTTCTTTTGGTGACAACAGGGCACCAATGGTACATGATTGGGTACAACAGAGCCAAGACATCCTCAGAGAGCTGAAGGATCATCTACAGAGAGCACAAAACTAGCAGAAGGTCCAAGTAGACAAGCACAGGGTTGATCGTACTTTTGAGGTTGGTGACTTAGTCTATCTAAGGCTCCAACCATATATGCAGAATTCTATAAAAAGAAGTGGAGTAGAGAAGCTACAACCACGTTTCTTTGGGCCCTACGGGATCAAGAAGAAGATAGGGGCCATAGCTTACGAGTTGGAGCTTCCATAGGGCAACATGATACACAATGTATTCCATGTGTCCTACTTGAAGAGGGCCATCGACCAACACATCACACCTATTGAGGTACTACCTCCAATGGACGAAGAGGGGAAACTGGTTTTGATTCCGTAAGAGATACTAGAAGTTCGGGAGAAGAGGCTCAGGAAAAGAAGCATTAAAGAGTACCTGATCAGATGGAAGGATCTATCCATTGAGGATGCCATGCGGGAGAATGAACAAGTGGTACGGGAAACAGGTTTGGAATTTCTTGAGGGAAAGAAATTTATAGTAGGGGAGACTGTAATGTCCCCCACCTCTTGATGAAGAGGTTTGAGAAGACTTAGTGGCCTAGGCATCCCCACTAGGCCATAGTCTCAGACTAAGGGAAAAGTCAACCAAACTAAGGTTATATTCTTAAGTTGACTTAATAAAAAGGTAAAAGGAGTTAAAAGATAACTCAATGAAGAAATACAAGCGCTGGAGGTTGAGTTAGGATTTAACCCTAGGGGTTAACCTAAATCAACAGGGAAATATAATAAAATTATAAAGAGAAGTCTAGGGCGCACCTCTCATTCATTTTCTGGATTTTGGTATTTACTTGTTGATGCTCTTGAGCATACAGTTTCGAGGGTTTTGATATTACAAACCCTAGTGAGCAATTCAGTGGTGAAAGATTCCACTCACCTTGCTCCAAGATTGGTCTCGAGGATGAAATACTCCACCCACACCATTCTACAACCAACATCTATTTAGGAGGACTAGCAGGGCCATATCAGTTGGACCAGCAGGACCATACCAACTAGGGTTTTCTTGCAGGGACGCACCATTTGTTGAGGAAGATCTCGATCCATCATATTGAAGAAGCTTGAGAGGTTTCGAGCATTAGGATTTTTCTTTCAAGCCCTTGATCATCAGTTTGAGGGCTTCTTGGAGGAGTTATCACATCCCTATCATCTATCTACAGGTTGGGATGATTTCAGGAGTAAGGGTATGACTTGGTGATTCAGTATTTCTTAGATCTAGAAGGCCATAGGCTAGATATGACCTTGAAACTTCTCTCAAGTGCTTGTGGCTTCCTGATCTATCATCTGGGAGGGTTTCAGACGATTCAGAGCCCACACTAAGCTAGGCCATTACTATTGGCCATATTCAGGGTTTCAAGAGGGTCGTGCCATCTTAGGGTTTCTACAGTTTGAGGAGGAAGCTTCAGTGTTTGAGCTCCATACTTCAGGAGGAGGCTCCCATTGCCTTGATCTATCATTGGGAGGAGTTTGAAAAAATTTGGAGGTCTTCATATTCTGGTGGGCCGAACTCTTGGTGTCCATTGTCTTCAACAGGCCGTATCAGCAGTCATCAGGGCTAAGAACATGATGTTGGAAGGGTTTGACCTTTTTAACCAATATGGCTACATGAGATGAGTGTGTGTAGAAGGAAGATTTACACTTTGCTTCAATCTTGTTGAACTTCTTTTGCTGGATAAAAGGTGCTTGGATTGAGGATGCAGTGGTTTCAGTGTCCTCCTGTTCATCTTTTGAACAAATTGTAAAGAAGCTGAATGTTGTAGTATCAGATATTACCTTGCGGATATTGGTTGTGGAGTATAATTATCTTCCTAATTCATATGTTTGTTTCAATCGTGCTTGGACCCCATTCCCTAACCGGGGGGGTGTGGGGGGGGATTCCCCCCCCCACATTTGTCACCAGGGGGATTTGTCCCCCCTAGCAGGGGATTCAGGGGCAGCGCCCCCGAAGTGAAATATTGGGAAAAAAAGCCTTGTAAAATATTGTAATTCTGTAGTCAATGTGGACCGTTCATTATAAGGTCACAGATCTGACAGTAGAAGTTATTTTTAGGGTTTGTTTCCCTAGAAGGCAACCCTCTGTTATGAGGGAATTGTATTGTAGCTATGGATTATTGCCAATATTGTATTATGAGATAGGATAATGTGAGAGAAAGAAGAGGAAGTTACAATGGGTGTGTTTTAGGTTGTATCCCTTCATTTTGCTGGATAATAAAAAGGAAGGACCTCGTAATTTATCTGGTGGACGTAGCCCACACTGGGTGAACCACGTATATCTGTGTCTCTATTGTATTGTGTATCTTCTTTGTTTTATTTCCACAATTTTTTTAATTTATTTCTCAACAATCCTATTTTTCTAACAACTGGTATCAGAGCGAAAGGTAACTTGCATGAAAAAAGGGTTCTTGTTTTGAGTGGGAGCAATGGCGGAAGATGGAAAGTTTAGGGTCGAGAAATTTAAAGGCCAAAAATACCAGTTATGGAAGATGCATATGGAATATTATTTTTATCAGAAGGATCTGTTCCTACCATTGGGTGGAATAACAAAGAAGCCGACGACCATGAAGGATGAAGAATGGGAGGTTCTTGACAGAAAGGAACTAACAACGATATGAATTAGCCTGGCAGCATCGATGACTTTCAATATTTCAAAAGAAAAGACAATGAAGGAGTTGATGGAGGCATTGGCTAAACTATATGAAAAAACCTTGGCTTATTTAATATGAAGATGTTAGAAGGTGGATCTGTTGCAAATCATTTAAATGAATTTAATATGGTCACTAATTAGCTAAGTTCTGTAAAAGTGGACTTTGATGATGAGTTCAGGGCTCTTCTAATCTTGTGCTCATTGCCAGAAAGTTGGAATGGCTTGGTCATGGCTGTAAGTAACTCTGTCTCTGGTTCAAACACTCTAAAATTTGATGATGTTGTTGGTGTTATCCTTAGTGAGGAAATGCGATGGAAAAGCACAAGTGAGACATCAGGTAATATGTTAAACATGGAGAACATGGGAAGACAAAAGGATAGAGGAAAATGATCAGGGAACTGCGGGAATCCTAGGAAGGGTAGATACAAATCCAGACTGAGAAAGATAGAGTGTTGGAATTGTGGGAAGAAATGACATATGAAGAAAGACTATAGAGCTCCAAAGAAACAAAGAGACTGACAACAGGAAAAAAATCAGGAAACAAATGTAACAGGTGATGCGTTACAAGATGTTTTGATTCTTTTTGTAGATAATGTTTCTGAGTCTTGGGTAGTAGATTCAGGGGCTTAATTTCATGCCACACCCCATAGGAAACACTTTCTATATTATGTTCAAGGTGATTTTGGACAGGTTCATTTGGGTTATGATGCACCATGCAAAATTGTTGGAATGGGAGAATTACAAATAAAACAAAAGAATGGAAACCAATGGTTGTTGAAAGAAGTAAGACATGTTCCAAATCTAAGGAAAAGTCTAATTTCAACTGAGAAGTTGGAAAGTGAAGGTTGTATATCTATATTTACAAATAAGACGTGGAAGGTCACCAAAGGATCATTGGTGATAGAAAAAGGAGAGAATGCAGGTACATTATATTTATGTACTGGTAATATTGATTCTCCTATATCTTTAGCTTCTACAAGAGTGGATACAACACTGTGGCATCATAGGATTGGACACATGAGTGAGAAGGGGATGCATATACTTCACAAAAGGAATTTGTTTCCAAATCTTAAACAAATTGATTTGGATTTCTGTGAGCATTGTGTTTATGGAAAACATAAGAGAGTCATATTTCTCATAGTCAGAAAATAAAAGAACAGTGAAAGGTTAGAGCTTGTGCATACAAATGTATGGGGACCAACTCAGGTATCATCTCTTGTTGTATCTTGTTATTATGTTAATTTTATTTATGATGCAACTAGAAAAACTTGGGTTTATTGCATTCGACAAAAATCTGATGTTTTTGATACTTTTAAGAAATGAAAAGATTTGGTTGAGAATGAGAGAGGAAAAAGGTTGAAGTGTCTCAGATCAAACAATGGAGGTGAATATTGCAACAAGGAGTTTGATGATTACTATTCATACCATGGGATTCTTAAAGAGAAGACAGTTCCAAGAAGAACACAAGAAAATGGTGTGTCAGAAAGGATGAACAAGACAATAATGGAGCATGCAAGGAGTATGATAAGGAGTATGAGATTGGATGTTGGGTTTCCCTTACAGTTCTGGGAAGATGTTGTAGATACTTATGTTTACTTAATAAACAGAGGACCCTCAATATATTTAGATGGTGGCATTCCAAAGGATGCATGGACAGATAAAAAGGTAAACTATTCATTTTTGAAGACTTTCGGTTGTGAAGCATTTGTCCATATTGTTAAAGAAAATAGAATAAAGCTTGAGGAAAAATCTAAGAAGTGTACCTTTATTGGATATGGTGTTAATGATTTTGGTTATTCCTTATGGGATTATGAAAATCACAAAATCATTAGGAGTAGAGATGTCATATTCAATGAGAAGGTCATATACAAAGATCAATTGTAGGGAAAGAAACAATAAAATGAAAAACTGGAATACACAATGCTTGATGAGATCACTGAAAAAGAAATTCCAAAGGTACTGGAAAATAAAAATGTAGAACAACATGAGCAACAGTTACCTCAAACTCATGCAAGTGTTATTAGAAGATATATTAGGTTAAGTAGACCCCCTGAACAATACTCTCCTTCATTGTATTATTTGTTGTTGACTGATTCTGGTGAACCAAGATGTTATGAAGAGGAAATGCAGGTAGACACTAAAAAGAGGTGGGAGAAGGCATGAAAGAGGAAATGGATTCCTTGGTAAATAAATAGACTTGGGCCTTGGTTCAGTTTCCTGCAGGAAAAAGAGCATTGCAGAATAAATGGGTTTACAGGTTGAAGGAAGAAGATGGAGGAAAAAAGTGATACAAGGCTAGACGTGTTGTAAATGGGTTTGCACAAAAGAAAAGTATAGTTTTTGACAAAATATTTTCTCTTGTTGTTAAGATGACTTCAATTGGGACTATTTTAAGTCTTATGGAAGTAGAAGATTTGCATGTTGAACAATTAGATGTAAAATGACTTTTCTCCATTGGGATTTGGAGGAAGATATTTATATGCAGCAACCACAAGGGTACGAGGTCAAAGGAAAGTAGGATTTGGAATGTAGGTTGAAGAAGGGCATGTATGGCCTAAAGAAAGCTCCAAGGCGATGGTATTTGAAGTTTGAGAGGTTTATGACAGAACAAGGTTATAGTAGATGTCATTCTGATCATTGTGTTTATTTTAAAAGGTTATAAAATGGAAGTTATATTATCTTTCTATTGTATATAGATGACATGCTTTTTGCAGGATCTAATATGTAGGATATAAATGTGCTCAAGAAGAAATTAGCTAAGTCATTTGTGATGAAGGATTTGGGTGCCACCAAGAAAATCCTTGGTATGAGAATAACAAGAGACAGGAAAAATCGCAAATTGACATTGTCTCAGGGTGAGTACGTAAAGAAAGTGTTGGAGAGGTTTAAAATGAAGATGATCTAGATGGATATTGGTGGCCACCCACCTATTCCAACTAGCTCGTCATGTCCATTTTTGTTCATCACGTCCTTTTGTACTGCTTTATAATTGTGAGTTCTACACTTTTGGGGTTGTCTGAAGCCCCACACATTCTCCATCTGGATACAGGTGGCCTCTCGCCTAATCCAACTGGATTATTTTGTATGTTTTCATGTCACCACATCTTGATGTGCTTCCATGGTTGTTTTGGGGACCTAAGCATTGTTTTTTAGCTCACCATAGTTAGACTGTAGATAGAGTTAGAGTCTGATGACGAAATTTGTATTTCTCTAAAAGACCTTTCCAACAAGCTATCACACACCTAAAATCAAAGTCACATGCAAAATTTATGACCCTAGGAAGTTGAGGTACCGAATTACACCAACTTACCCATAGGGCCCACATGAATTTTGACGTTTCACCTTCTAGGGTTAGGTTTTTGGATGTCTAGGGTTTTAGCATTCATGAGTAATATGAAAAGGGCCTCTGGAGCCTCATTGTATTCCATTCTTCTCAGACGGATGCACGTAGCAGCCAAATCTCTTCTCAAAGATAACTACCACCATTTGAGCAAGTTTTAGTTCTGCAGTTTTACAGGTTCAACCAATTTCATTATTTGATAGAAGATATTGTTCACTAGATATTTGTGTATTCTTCCTATCTCTTTGTTTATTGTATCCAATATGTTAATCAGTTCATTCCGCTCCTAAATCCGGATCAGTGGTATCCGAGCAATATTCTCTTCATTTATTTTTCTTCGTGCATGTCCCCGACAAGGTTTGGGTACAAGAAGTTGGGACTTGAACCAATCGAGCCATTACCAGATCGGTTGCGTCGAGCCCGACAACAACCCATGGGAGATGAAAATAAAGATGATGGAGAAGGAGATCCTATTAAAATTTTGCTCGAGGAAGCCCTCATGCGACAAAGGAATGAAATGATGGACAAATTCGCGCAGATCCTTCATTGGTTGCCCATGGGAGAAGCATATTCATCAAGTGGCCATGCAACCCCCTTCAAGGTACATGTAAATTTTGATATTCCATTATTTGAAGGACTGATAGATGCAGATGTTGTAGATAAATGATTGAATTTGCTCGAAGGATATTTTTCAGTCCACAATTTTTTCGATAGGGAAAAGATCACTTTTTCACTTCTCAAGGTCGTTTCCCATGTTAAATACTAGTGGGATACTTACTCTGAACAAAGGGTCGTGGAGGAATCTGCAATTTTAATGGTGGCCCCTACATGGGATTCCTTTCGGGATGCCATTAAAGAACAATACTACCTTGTTGGAAGCTACGAGGACCAGTACACCAAATGGACCACCCTATGTCAAGAAAGGGACCAGACAGTACCAGAATTCACCAATATTTTCCATACCCTATGCACCAAATTGGTATCAAATATTCTTAGCGTCATTTGGTTCTCAAATACTGTGGTTGTTTGCATAGATACATTCAAACAGAAATGGAGTTCTTGGACATTGCCTCATTGGGCACGACTTATAGATATGCTGTCAAGATTGAGCAAAACATTAAGCAGAACAACAAGAGTTTGGATATGCAAATCCCTCCTAGCTGAAGCAGGCCAAAGGAAACCCCAACTTCCAAGGGACCAATTCGATATGGATGCCCTCAGGACAATCCTTCCAATGTGCAATACAAGAAGGGAAATGAGAAGATGAAGGACACAGGAAAATGGTGTGAGTACCATAAAATTCCTTGGAACAACACCGATGAATGCCACTCCAAGAAGTCCTTTGTGGTTGAGCTGAAGGCTTCCGAGTCAGAGGCCGATTCTGATTCTGAGTCAAATCTTGAAGGAGGGAATAAGATTATTGATGTTGAACCTAGTGCCATAGACGCTACCACCAAAGTCTGTCCAAGCGAACCAAAATAACCATAGGAAGGAGAACGCCTCTTTCACTAGCAGATGTGGGTTAAGGGGGCTCCGTTTCATTTCATTGTCAACATTGGTAGTAAGAAGAACCTGATTTCAGTATAGGTTGTCAAGCGGTTGGACCTGCCAACGACACCTCACCTGCAACCCTACACCATCAGAAGGCTTTGTTAAGGAAGAGATCTTCGTGTCAGCCAACAGTTTCGTCTATCCTATGACATCAAGCCTTTCAAAGATGAGGTACTATGTGATATTGATCCGCTTGAAGTTTGTGATGTTCTTTTAGGACAACCATATTTGTGGAAGTGTCATGTTGTGTATGAGTCTAGACCCTGAAGTGTTTTATTACTTTAGGTAGACAATTGTATAGGATCCCATAGGTGGCACTGCCTAGTGATATTTATTTAATCTCTGTTAAGAAATGCAGTAAGTTCATTTCATAGACCATGAAGTTCATCTTCTTTGTGATCCGTTCTCACAGTAAGCAGAAGGTCGTCACCACATTTGTATCCTCTACACAACACCTTTCTTTGCAGTAGAAGCAAGTGGATGGGATCGTGGAAGAATACAGATACATATTCACCTCACCTACAGGGGTACTAATACACTGCCAAGTCAAGCATCCAATTGATTTGACCCCCGATGCACCTCTACCTAATGGACTAGTATATCGATGCTCACTGATGGAGAATGATGAAATTAGGCGTCAGATCCAAGATCTTATTCAAAAGGGGCACATCAGACCCAAATCCTCCCCTTGTGGAAGCCCAATTGTACTAGTGTAGAAGAAGGACGAGACTTGGTGACTCTGCATTGATTACAGAGCCTTAAACAAAATCATAGTCAGGAATCGCTACCCCATTCCTAGGATTGATGACCTTCTTGACCAACTCAAGGGGGAAAATTTCTTCAGGAAGATTGACCTGAAGTCTGGCTACCACCAGGTTCCCATCGAACCAACTGATGTTTGGAAGACAACCTTCAAGTCAAAATAAGGTCTTTGTGAATGGCTAGTCATGCCCTTTGGCTTAACAAATGCACCAACCACTTTCATGAGATTGATGGATGATGTATTGAGACCCTTCACCAAATCCTTTGTGGTATTATATTTGGATGGCATCCTCATCTTTAGCAGAACGTGGGAGGATCACATGAGGCATATTCAACAGGTTTTGAGCACTCTACAACAACACAAGCTTTATGCCAACTTGGAAAAATTCTCTTTTGGCATGAACATGGTCCAATACCTGGGATACATTGTTGATGAGCATGGGGTACATGTTGATCTAGCTAATACCCAAGTCATTCATGACTGGCTAGCCCTGACCACATTGACGGAGCTTCGAAGCTTCTTGGGACTAGCCAATTTCTACCCGCGGTTCGTGTTGGGATTCTCCCATATTGCATGGGCCCTCATCCAGGTGACCAAGGATGGTGGTAGGGACAAGTTTGTGTGGGGGAAGGAGCATCAACAAGCATTCGATGATCTAAAACATCACTTATGCTCAACTCCAGTACTCTCCTTGCCTAATCTGCAACAACCATTCGAGATTGAGACTGATGCATCTGACTATGTTGTGGGCACAATTCTCACTCAGCACAGGCATCCCATGGCATACCATAGTGAGACACTCTCCGATACTATCCGAAAATACCCCACCTATGATAAGGAAATGTATTCCATTGTATAATCCTGTTGTCAATGGAAACATTACATTCTGGGGAAAGATACGATCATACACACTGATCACAAGCCTCTGCAGTTCATACAAAAATAGGGGAAATTGCAGAATGAATGCCATCAAAAGTGGTCCACCTACTTGCAACAATTCCATATCAAAATCATCTATAAGATAGGTATCTCCAATCATGTTGTTGACTGCCTAATTCAGCCTCCTTCGGCTACACTCATCAATGTGCTCCATTCCCGTGGACATGAAGCATCAGAGTGGCCACAACTTTATCAGCAAGATCCAAAATTCACCACCACATATCAACTCTTGGGTACAGGTGCCACTGTCACTGATTTTCACATTCAAGACATACTCTTATGCCACCTGGGCCATCTCTTTGTTCCTACAAGAGAGCATGCAAAGCTGATTTGGGAAGCCCACTACAGTAAGGTGGTAGGACATTTTGGCGTAGAGAAAAATGTGGTCGTTCTTCAGAAAAAAATTTATTGGCCAAAAATTTGACATGACGTCAGCAAGTATATCATATATTGCACTATATACACCATTTCCAAGCCAACCATCAAGAATTACGTCTTATACACCCCTCTTCCTATTCCTGAGAAGCTGTGGGAATCCATGTCAATGGATTACATGTCTGGTTTTATTTCCACCAGGCACGAAAATGACTGCGTGTTTGTGGTCATTGATCAGTTTTCGAAGATGGAAATCCTCACAACCTGTAAGAAGAATGTCACAGTGGAAGGTACTACCAAGCTCTTCTTTGAATGAGTTTGGGTCCACTTTGGGATACCACAGACCATCATCTCCGACCGAGACAACAGGTTCCTCAACACCTTTTGGTTGAGTCTCTAGTCTTTGTTGGACACCACACTCACAAAATCCACTAATTTTCACCCCCAAACTAATGGCCAAACTGAGGTCATCAATCCGATGATTGTGCACATCCTGCACATGTACA
Source organism: Picea engelmannii (assembly GCA_009831015.1). NCBI lineage: Eukaryota > Viridiplantae > Streptophyta > Pinopsida > Pinales > Pinaceae > Picea > Picea engelmannii. The sequence continues at coordinate 965,100 of ML778207.1, forward strand.
ATTCTAAGCATCCCCATACATGGGGTGAGAGTATAGTTCCACCGACCATAGCCCATTTCATGTGGGTTTGGGATTCCAACCCTTGGGACCCATTGATGTTACAACTCCTCTTGCCACCGCACAGACACAATCTTCCCCTGATCAGTCTGTGATAAAAAAAGAGACCAGATTCATTGAGTGGATTCAACACATCTGTCGACAGGTCCAGGATATTTTGCATAAATCCAATGCTAAATACAAGCAATGCCATGATCAACATAGGGTACCACACCAATTTCAGGTTGGTGACAAAGTTTGGTTACATTTGCAGAAGGAGCGTCTCACCGGGCCCCATCGGAAGCTTCACCCACTTTGTTATGGGCCTTACACTATCACCAAGGCTGTGGTTAGCAATTCTTTTGAGCTCAACACTCCACCCTTCCTTGGTATACATCCAATATTCAATGTGGACCTCCTTCGGCCATATTTTCCACCATTATTGGACACCTATGAGATCATCGAACAACTGACACCAAAAGGACTCAACCTTGACTGCATGGAACCAGAATCCACCAATCAGATAGTGGACACACAGGTCAAGGGCACTCACCAACAGTGGATCCAACTTTATCGGTTTGTCAAGGAAGGGCAACTCCTACACCAAGGAAAGTGGCTCACCTGGGGACAAATCCAGCTAAAGTTTCCTCACCTGATTAGGGAACTCAACGTAATGGAGACCATTTCTTCCCAAAGGGAGAGGATTGATCCAAGTGGATATTGGTGGCCACCCACCTATTCTAACTGTCTCCTCATGTTCATTTTTGTTCAACACATCCTTCTATACTACATTATAATTGTGAGTTCTAAACTTCTGGGGATTTTTGAAGCCCCACACATTCTCCAGGTGGATACAGGTGGCCTCTCTCCTAATCCAACTGGCTTATTTTGTATGTTTTCATGTTAGGACATCTTGTTGTACTTCCAGGGTTGTTTTGGGGAACTAAACATTGTTTTTTTTGGCTCACCACATTCAAATTGTAGACGTAGTCAGAGTCTGATGGTGCAATGTGTATTTCTATGAAATACCTTTACAACGAGCTATCATGCGCCTAAAACGGAGGTCGTATGCAAAAGTTACGACCCTAGGAAGTTGAGGTACCAAATTACACCAACTTACCCATAGGGCCCACATGACTTTTGGCGTTTCACCTTCTAGGGTTAGGTTTTTGGAATTCAAGAGTAATATGAAAAGGGCCTCTAGAACCTCATTGTATTCCATTCTGTTTAGACAAATGTGTGTAGCAGCCACATCTATTCTCAGAGATAACTATCACCATTTGAGCAAGTTTTAGATCTATAGTTTTATAGTTTCAACCTATTTCATTATTTAATAGAAGATATTGTTCACTAGATATTTGTGTTATTCTTCCTATCTCTGTGTTTATTGTATTCATTCTGTTAATCATTTCGTTCCGCTCCTAAATATGGATCAGAAAAATGAAAAACTAGTTAGTACACGTTTGGCCAGCCATTTCAAATTAACTAAGGAAGTGTGTCCCAAGACACATGAGGAGATAGAGTACATGGCCAGGGTCCCTTATTCATTAGTAGTTGGCAGCTTGATGTATGCGATGGTTTTCACAAGACCAGATATTGCACATGCAATGGGAGTTGTGAGCAGGTATATGAACAATCCAGGTAAAGAACATTGGGAGGCCGTAAAGTGTATTCTTAGGTATTTGAGAGGTACTGCTAATGCATTATGTATTGGAGGTTCAAAAACTGTTCTACATGGATATGTTGATTCATATATGGAAGGTGATAAATATAGTAGGAGGAGAAAAACAAGGTATGTTTTTACTATAGGTGGAACAACAGTAAGTTGGATTTCAAAACTACAAAAGGTTGTTTCACTTTCAACAACATAAGCATAGTATGTTGTTGCTACAGAGACTAGTAAAGAAATGATTTCATGATAGAGGTTTATGGAGGAATTAGGAAAGAAGAAAGAGAATAGCAGGTTGTACTGTGAAAGTGAGAGTGCCATTCATCTTGCAAATAACTCAACCTTCCATTCAAATACTAAGCATATACATTTTAGGTACCATTTCATACGATCCATCTTAGAAGATGGACATTTGAAGTTGGAAAATATACATACTAGCCAAAATCCTGCAGACATGTTAAAAAAGGAGTAACCAGGGAGAAACTGAGTTCCTGATTAGTTTCAGTTGGTATTCAAGCATGAAGGTGAAGATGATAAATTTTCCAGGTCCAAGGTCAATCATATTCCAATAGGTAAAACAACAATGGAGTTGTTGTGATCAGCCTCCAAGTGGGAGATTATTGGTTGTGGAGTTTGATTATCTTCTTGATTCAGATGTTTGTTTCAACCATGCTTGGACCCCATTCCCTAATGGGGGTGGGGGGTGTGGGGGGGCTTTCCTCCCCACAAATGTCTCCAGAGGGGTCCAAGGGGGGGGGGGGATGGCGACAATTTTTATAGCCCCCCCTGGTAGGGGATTTGGGGGCAGCACCCTCGAAGCGAAATATTGGGAAAAATCTCCTTGTAAAATATTGTAATTTTATACTCAATCTGGACCATTCATTATAAGGTTGCATACATGACAACATACGTTAGTTTTAGGGTTTTTTCCCCTAGAAGACAACCCTCTCTTATGAGGGAATTGTATTGCAGTTGTGGATTATTGCGAATATTGTATTCTAAGAGAAGAGACTATGAGAGAAAGAAGAGGAAGTTACAACAGGTGTGTTGTAGGTTGTATCCCTTCATTTTGTTGGATAATAAAAAGGAAGGACCTGGAAATTTCTCTGATGGAAATAGCCCACACTGGGTGAACCACATATATCTCTGTCTCTATTGTATTGTGTATCTTCTATGTTTTATTTCCACATTTGTTTTATTTTATTGCTACGCGATCTTGTTTTTCTAATAGTGACATTGTTTAGGTGGGACAATAATCATAACTACCTATGATATCCTGTAGATATGATCCCCTAGAGTAACAATGACACTATGGGATCGAGACTCATAAATAGCATGGTGCTTCCAGATATATGGTTGGCCAAAAATAACATCACATACATCCATTGTGGAAACATCACATAATACCTCATCCTTGAAGGGTTTGATGATGTATGGCAAGTAGCACTATTGGTTGACACAAATATCTCATCCCTGGATAAGCCAGATGATGTTGTATGGATACGGGTGTGGTGTTTTTGACAATCCCAATTGTTTGACAACCTTTGCTAAGATGAGGTTCTTCTGGTTTCCGATATCAACAATAAAATGTAGTGGGGTCCCCTTCACCCACATCTGTGAATGGAAAAGGAGCTCCCCCTCTTAAAGATCTGTTGGTTCTTCTGATTGAATTGTTGTGGGAGTGATAGTAGAAGTGGGGTCTGCATCGATGATCTGTCTTCTCTGATTATTTTCTAAATCAAATTCCAAATCAGGTTTCTACTCCTTTTCTTTGATTTCGACCACCAATGATTGTTTTCAGAGACATTGATCAGTGTTATACTAGAGGATTTTGTGGAAATCGTGCAAATTTCCAGTGTCCTTCTTCATCTTTCCCCTACCATTCTTTTCCTGTGGCTTGGAATGGTTTTCTAGAGCCTAGTTGTTAGGGTCATCTTTACCATACTTTGGTTGTTGCGGATTTGCAGACCCGAACTCACATTTTTTCTGGTGTTTAAATTTCTTCTTGATTTTGACAACATATCAATAGGAAGCTCCCAGTGTTGAGATGTCTAGAAAATCAATTTCGGTTTGAGTGTACCTATGTAGAGCCCCACATTATTTCAGAACCATATGTCGCTTAGATTCTTTGATACCCATCTTGGTGCGTAAGGTATGGAAACCATTTGTGAAATTTGACATTGTTTGGCCCCTCTCTTTCCACAGTTTGGTCCATCTCATGTACTGGTTGTCATAGTTACAAATAGGGTAATATTGTTCCTTGATCACATCCACAAAAAAATACAAAGTGGTCTTGGCCCCATATATTCCAAAATCCTCTGTGGAACTTTTCTCCCAGTAATTTTTCCACCAATGTTTCACATGGGGGAGAGCCTTAAGGAGTGGGAAGGTGATATTTTCCCTGTCAGAAAAATTGTGAACAGAGAAATAACCTCGTAGAAGATTTAACCATTTTTCTAGGGCATCCGAATTTATATAACCTTCAAATACGGGAATATCAAAATTAACTTGTACCTTGAAAGGAGATATTCCTCCAAGGTGGCCACTTGATGAAGGTGCGCTTGCTGTTATCAGCAAGCATTGAAGGACGTGGGAAAAAATATCCATCATTTCATCCCTTTGTCACATGAGAGATTTCTCAAGAAACATATTAATATAATCTTATGCTTTTTCGTCTTTATTTTCTTCCACCATGGAGGGTTTCTTAGGCATGCGAGAGCGATTGCCCTCAACAGAGATAAGCTCCAGACCCAACCTTCTATATTCAAACCTCATCGGGGACATGCACTGATATATGCAGAGATATAATAAAGAAATGTACAAAGATACATCAGATATCCAATAATATGATAGATATTTATCATAGATATAACCATAAACACAGAGGTACAATAATACACAATTTCCATTAATGAGCGAAATATACAAAACTGTAGAAATACAAAGTGAAAGACCCGCTATAATGGTGGAATCTTGTCTCTGAGAAGAGATGTCACGGCTATGCTCATTCACAAGAAGATGATTTTTACAATGAGGCTCCAAATGCCTTTTTAACATAAATAAAATACAAAACCCTAACCCCAAAAAATGAAAAGCCAAAATTTTGTGGACCCTGTTTTGGGTAGTTTGGTGTATGAACTTCCCAGGGGCGTAACTTTGGCATACGATATCCATTTGGGGTGCATGATAGCTCTTTGGAAAGGTATCAACAAGGAGATTCATTTTGGGGGATGAATCAAAGCCTTAGGCTATCATTGATGTACCTGATCGTGAAAAAAATGTTGTTTGGGTCCTCAAAATGGCCCGGGAAGTTTAGGACCCGAAAAACTGCTAAAAATAGTAAATTGCCAAAAAAATGTTTTGAGCCAGTTGGAATAGTAGGGTGGCCACCGATATCCACCTAGATCAAAATATGCTATAATTCGCTCCTCAACTGGAAATCCAAGTTCACCCAAAATATGATGAATCCACATTATTTGTGTGTGAACATTAACTACACCACAATATTATGCTTTATGGTTGAAAGAGAGACAAAACTATGGGCACAGAGCCAAGATGAAACACATGTCCAAATGTATGCCTCCAATCATATCCATATCTATCCTGATTCAAGTTGATGTAGCTGACTCACTGATTCTTAGTACTACAATATTTTATACCAAAATAATTAGTACCTTTGATATACCAAACAATCCTATGATTCCTGCATGAACCGTGAGACCACACTAAAAATAAAAAGGAAATATTAGGTCAACTATGAGATAAATAAATAAGGCTACCAACAAGATTCATGTAGAGAGTAGCATCAAATTTTGAAGAATCACTCTCTTTTGTTAGCTTCATTCTTGATTGGTAAGGTATAACACATAGATTGTAGTCTTCCATTTTGAACCTTTGTAATATATTTAATGCATATTTAGGTTGAGAAATAAAGATACCATCATCCATTTGTAAAAATTGAATGCTAAAAAAGAAATGCAATAGACGAAGGCCAGTTATCTCAAATGTACATGTTAATTGTTTCTTCAAAACTAAAATTAAAACAACATTACTTTGAGTGATGACCAAATAATCAACTTGGAATGCAACACTCAAATTTTCACCTTTCACATGTAAAACATAGATACTGTGATTAGAATCACATCGTTTGAAACAAAAATTCAGAAAAAATGATCAATATTCTTATACCAAGCTCTAGGGGCTTGTTTCAAAGCATACACTCACTTCTTCAATCAATATATAAGACTACCATATTTTTCAAATCTAGGTGGTTGCTTCATATGAATCCATTTAGTGAGATCGCCATGTAAGTATAGTGATCTTTAGCAGAAAAAATAAACCCTTAATTTGAGAATAACAAAATACATCCACAAAATAGACAACACAATAATGTAGAGATAACCCGAAGGTAGGTTAACACCATAACTTACTCCTTATGAAAAGAATCACTCTACAAGCCATGCTTGCTACAACATAATACTCAACATTCAACATATCCCATACAATTATACTCATGTGTATATATGTTTTCTCATGAGTATTCCTTGGGGTATATGCCAACTATTGTAACATAGGTTAAAAATTCTAGGTAGTATTCAAAATTTTAGTTTTTGGATCTTATACTAGATTTCCTTAGTTTTTTTTTCCTTAGTTTAGATTGTAACTCTAGATAGATTAGGTTTTAAGATTAAGTTCTTGTAAATATATAATTTATAACTTTAGTATTAAATTGTAATTACATCAATGTTAATTTTTATTTGTTTAGGTTTTATTTCATGTTTGATACTCATATATTAAATAAACTATAGTTAGAATATTATATATTAATTAGAATTAAGTATATAGTTATATAGTGTTAAATTTATAATATTAGTTATTAATAAAGTTTGTTTTTCTTTGCAGGATTATGATCTCAAATCGACGATCATAATATTATGATCTCAAATCGACGATCATAATCCATTTTGTGTTTCAACTTGCACAAGCTATAGTGGGAAGGCGCACATGCGAAAATTTTATAGGCTAGATTTGTACGAGCCACTTGTCAGCGCGAAGTTCTATCGCATTTCTCCCTAAGGCCATTTCAAATCTATTCTATCAAATGAAAAAAGGAATAAACATCTGCCACACGTCCAAGGTAAATAATAAAAAGTAAAAATGTTTTGTTTATTGTTATTTTTAAAACTTCGAAGGCTAAGTGCTCCCGACTGTATCTCTGTCGAAGATTTCAACCCTATTTCGCACCATCTATCATTTGAACAGGTAATTCTTCGAATTCTTATCTCATTTTTTTTTTTGTCTTGATTTAGTATGGATTATGAACAAACCAGCCAGTCAAGTAAGAATAAATCCCCAATTAATGTAGAGGACAAAGGATTGCTCAACAATTATAAATATACCTTCAACCCGAAGCTTTACTTTGACCTTCTGAAACTTCACACAACTTCTTTACAGAAATTTAGCAATTTCATTGATCATTACCATGTATGGGAGTCCAACCTGGCCAAATTTGTTGTTTCCTAAGTTTATAATTTTCCTGAATTTGTTTCCTGGTTCGCTGCTTCCAATACATCGAATAAAAGAACTATTGTTAGTAAATATGGTTTTGTTCTTTGTAATTTTGATTCACAGTCAATCCTCGACATGCTAAAGTTATCTGCAAACTCATATGTCGAAGAGTTAAATATAAAAAAGATTAATAGTCAATATCTAACTCTAAATTCTTAGGATAATATTACCCTACTACAAACATATTTATGCAGATATTTGAGTCCACTATGAAATGACATCAACATTCAAATTGATAATTTTCCTCAGATATCCAGATAGATAATTCAATGATAGCCTCTGTCCTAGGATACGACAATGATGAAACCATTGATTCGTATATTCCTCTGTTATGGCTTCAATTTTCCCTACTACCCTTAAGCCATTAACCAAGTTTGATTATGCCAAATTCCTAGCCAATGGAATACATATTCAACTGATGGAATTCCAAAATATTCACTATTTTAGATATTAGTCATATTCAGTTCACTTATTCATGTATTCTCAATCTTTAAGAATTTAGCACCTACAATTACAAATAGATGATGGAATGGGTAACCCAAACTCAGTCATTCACTCATTCATTCACTATACTTCAATCATTATAAATAAAGTACACGATCCTCAGTTTTATGAGTTTGCAAATATGTTCATTTCTCAAGTCTATGAAATCATCTATTGCCAATCCCCTCCTAGAATTTTCCTAGAAATTCATAGAATGTTGCAATTAATCCAAGATAAAAGACCATGTGACTAGTTTCTATATGAAAATCACATTGTGATCAAGGCATATGGATCTAAATTAAAATCTTACCTACTTCCTAAGCTCCTTACCTTGAGAGTCTTCTCATTAGAATTTATTAGACAACATTTAAATTCTGATCACGTTAATTTCTTGGCTAACAAGAAGAAAACTTCTTTCAAATTGAAGAAAGAAGTAGGGCCTTTTATTGTCAAAGATAATTCAACATTGCAGGAAGTAGAGGAACATCTCAAGGAAATGGGTCTTGATCTTACAAAGGCTTGGAATTATGATCCTCATGGTGTAATCACAACCATAAGGAAGAAGTATGGTTTACTTCCCTATCCACATAAATCAAATCCAGATATTGAGAATCTAGCAAATCTTGAAAGCTTGGAGGATGTGCAGAGGATATTGTAGGAGCGACAACAAGTTCCAACACAACAGGCTAAACAAGTATCACAACAAACTTCTATTCCATTTGCACCATCTCCTTTACATTTTCAAAAGACATATCGAAGGAAGATTCTAGGGTCAACACAATCAATGACAGATTCAGAGTCTAGTGCTGCAAAGAAATTGAAAATAGGAGGATTAACAAAAGAAGAAGATCCAAACCTGCAGCTTGAAGTAGAGTCTTCCAAAACATGGAAACTAGTGATCATTAAGGTGGTGTCAACACTCAAAGAACACTTATCTAGCCATTTTAATGTTCAACCTATGAAAATTGATAGTGAACCTTTCAAGAGGTTTATGGAAATTAAGGAGAAAGGGGTAGAAATCAAGAAAGATGCTTTTTTCCCAAATGTATGACCCTAAAACTTCACATACCATAATGATTTCTACTATGTATTTTGAAAAGGGGAAATTAAATATAGTGGTGTTGGATACTAGGGAAAATAAAAGGACCAATAACACTTTTGATCTGCATGTTTTACATCCCATTGACAAAATGGACTTGCATAGGAAGACAAGGGAAATGGTTAAAAAAGATATCATAACAACTACTTTAGGAATGAATAAATTGCAAGTCATGAAGGATTATCTTACTAGTCAGCTGAAGCATGAAAAAATAACAAATGAAATAAAAATGAGAAATATTAAAGAGCTATAACAATGGGTGATAAAACTGGGGGAAAATCCAAAATATGCAACATCTGTACAAGCTTTAATTGCCACAAGGGACAAGGAAATTCAAGTATTAAAGAAAAAACTCAAAATCCTTGGTGTAGATCATGTGCAAACACCCAAGTTATAAGCTATGCAATAGGATAAATATACATTGGTTGAGAAAATGGCTCAGATGAAAGACAAATTGGAAAATTATGAAAGACAAATTGAACTCTTAAAAAAAGGAAACTCATCATCTCAGCCAACGTATTATTCAACTGAACTATCCAAATCCTTATCATCCATTAACCAAAAAGAAGTTGAAATTGAGAAACTAAAGAAAAGAAATGAGAGTTTACAAGATCAGGATGAAGACAAAGATAAAGTTATCAATGAATATCAAAAGATAAAATCTAATCTAAAGGCTAAAATTGAGCAATTGAAGCACATAAATCTTCGTAAAGATGATCCAATTGGAGCTAGACATCTAATATGGGATCATATTATAACAGAAATAGGTAAAATCTGGGAATGCTTCAAAGTTGTAAATGAGGAAAATACATTAATAGATGAAGATGAAAAAGGTACATGCAACAAGATTTTTTGGATTTAGGAAATAATCCTTAGATAGATGGGTGAGTGATCAAGTTCCTATACACTCATTCCAGAGATGAAACGATAGAAAAAGGAATTAATAATAGAACTCAGACAATTCTGGAGATTGAAAGGAATCTCATTCAACAAACTCAAAATAAATGCATAATGTTGAGAAAGAATGTAGATACCTTCAATAATAGATTTGAGAAATTGGTAAATATGGGTTTACCAATTGTCTAGGGTGAAAAGGGTAAAATTATTATTTTTTAAACATACTGGAAACATCTTTTCAAGGTAAGAGGAGATGATAAAAATTTCAAGAAAATATCAGATATGTTAAGTGGGAAAACTATTATGGACATGTTGGTTGATGATTTTTATGTTTTATGTCAAGTGAAAGAGTTGTTTGTTGTTACTCCCATGTATGAAAAGTATACAGATTTAGATATTGCATTCACGAAAATGAAGTCATTTCATTACCCATCGAATGAGATGTGGAAAATCCTTTTTCAACTTATCAACGAATAGTTGGTTCCAACACCTTCAACAAAGTCAACTAAATTCAAGGAATCATTCTATTCTCGAATGAATATCATCTTATTTTGTAATGGCTGATTGTATTGATGTAAATTAAAGGCTGAAAGATAGCTTTTCTAACTAATTTTGGTTGTAGACATTTTTGTATAAAAGAAGGAAAACTCGATGTAATCATGGATGGATTTTGAACTTGAGACCTTTTGAAGTTTTAATAAAAATCAGTTTTGCAAGTAATAAAGGAATCTTGGTTTTGATCTTTGGCACATGTGATTCTTCTTAGTAATTTGTTATTCCTATTTTTCTTCCTTTCTTTCAAATGTACATGAGCTGGTAATCAAGACTATTTAGTACAACCACTACTGTCTACATCAAGCACTGGTTAAATTTTCAGATTTCATGGATTCAATTGTAAGTTAAATTTGTGACATGTTTCTTTAATCTTATAATTTTTTTATGTTTTGAAATGTAATTGCACATGAACACATAAATCTCATTTATATTTTTTTGTGTTTTCTTCTATCAGAGATAATTTTGATATTTATCTTTGATGTTGTTATCTCATCTTTCTTCAATGATAATTTAAATTGTGCCAAAGCATTACTATCTAAGCCCTTTATGGTTTGAATATTAATAAAATAAATTATCATAAAATATCACAGTCAAAACCAATATTAAACCCTCTTTTCTTTGAATATATTTTAAAATCCAACCACCTAAAATTTTAAAATGTCCTTGGCATTTTTTCCCTAGCTAGGAGATATCTAAAGGAATACAACATTTTTTAGCATTGCTGCTGGTGACAAAATTCAAAGAAATTTATTTTTCCCTGGGAAGAACGACAGTAAACCCTACTCCTTGTTGGTGAACAAAGATACATGAAGGCTAAAATCCTTCATCTGGAGATTCCACACTTTTTCAATCTGGCTTCAGGAAAGAAAAACACTAGAGCACATCCAGATCCTAAGAAAACGACACCAATAACAAATCCTGAAAAGCTAATGTCTAAGAAAAATACAAAACATAGACCTTTAACCCCACCCACTACATCTTTTACTTCTAAACCTTGATCTTCTACTATCCCTAAATCCAAAGGAAAATATGTTGTTGATCCTAAAGTTCCCATAATCAAAGTTCCAATTCCCACAAGACATCCAAACCCTCCAACTCTACCTTCATCTACATCGTCTAAGGAACCTCTTTCAAGTTCTCCAAAACTTCCCTTAACAATATCTACAACAAAATCTATCCAATTGTTTCCTGAAACATATATTCAAATTTCTCTTAAAGATTCTATTGTAGTCTCTCAAATATATTTCATTGAAAATTCTCCATTTTTTTCTCCTAAAGAATCACTCGAGAATTATCCAAACCTTTCCCCAAAAGAACCTCTCGAAGATTCTTCATTTTTTCTTTTCTCTCTAAATTTTTCCTTTGTAAGTCCTAAAAAACAACTTTTAGAGATCCCTCAAACTTCTATCCCATAAGTTCCTTTTGGAAAAGAAGAGTCTTTCAAAACTTATATCAATCCCCTTACTCATGAGAATTCCCAACTAATACTTAATTACCTATCCATGGCTGGACAACAACAACAACAATGATGGATGTATTGGTTGACCCAGGTTCTACCTTAGTTCTCCAACAAAACCCTAGAAACCATCGACCTCTCTAGTAAACCAGAAGGCAACGTCGCGCACAGAGTGCACAACGCAGTCTCACCTGAGATGGCCTATGGGTGGTTGTAGGACCTAAATGTATGTAGTCATGGAAGGGATTTTTCTCATGGGGATGTTAGGAATACTATTATTCTACTTCAACATTCATCATATCTACCATTTATTTAACCTTTAACATTCATTCTGCATAATTATTCTAGTGCACACTATAAATTAACCCTAATAGATCCATTCATTTATATATTCATTCATGATAAAGTAAAACGACACATAAAGAACACATTCCACAAATTGACAAAACATTTTATCGTGGTTCACCCCCCTAGGCTATTTCCACAAAGATCTTTTGCTTCTTATTATGCTTCATCAAAGTTATGTGTTGCATGCATTACATTAAAAGTGCATTTGGAATGCATAAATATGTGTGAGCTAGACCAGTGTCGCACCAAGCTACACAACTTGCGACCTGACCCTTGGTTATAATCCATATGACTTACTATGAGCTCCACAACTCTCAACTAGATAAGTCATCAAAACATATTGAAAACTCAGAAAGGTACTCCAAAGTACTTCACTTCATACAAAGTGATACCATATCTACCTCATACATCATATATTTATATTACCAAAAGTGGGTAAAAGCCCTTAGAATTATTACCAAAACCCTAACCCTAGTGTATTAGTCTTGTCCACATAATAACTTCATTTGTGCAGTTGATCTTCAATCCAACCATTTCTTCGCTTTGACCCTGCGCTGCTTTTCCTTAATTCTCGGTGTGTGCTGCTTCCTTGGTCCATTCTTTAGTTGTCTTCCTCATTTGTTGATCTCTTATTTATTCCTCAATCTTTGCTCCCAAAATATCCTATTCCAGCAGGCCCCCAACAGTTACCCGTGGCTCGTCCCAAGCCACTCAGGTAGTGTTTGTCCCCTGCACGGACTTCTTCAGCGCCTCAAATCTTCCTGTTAGCTCCTGTACATGTGTTTTTTTTGTGTGCTCCTTTATGTAATGCTTTCTACAAAATGCATTGTAATGTACTCCTTCAATGCTTCTACACTCTCCAAGTGTAGCTGCTCTATCCGACCCTTTGTTGCTTCCAACTTAGTAATAATTGTTGCTTCCCCTTCCTGTAATGGCTCCAACTGAGCTTGCCTTAGCTTCTTCTCCACCTGCACTACCTTCAATTCTACCTGCAGGTTCTTCATCTCCTACACACTCTTCATTCTATCCAATATATCCATGTTCTTCTGTCTATGATTCAAATCCTGGACTACAGTGTTTATGTTTCCTTCCTTTTGGTCTAGCTCTTGAATCTTCACATATTCCTAGAGTTCAGTCCACATCTGCATTGTACTGTTATACAATTATGTCATTCTTTTAATACCCCCTTCAATATTCTCTTTGTGTTCTACAACCTGATGTTCCCTTTGTGCTTTGATCTATGGTGGAGTCCCAGGGATCACCTTCTCTTCCAGGTCTACAATTTCCTGCCTATAAATGTCCATAGCCTACACTATCTTTTGGATCTTCTCTTCTATGCTGAACTCCCCTATTAATGCATTGTATGGAATAGTTTGAAAGACTTCCTCAAGCCTTTGTTCTAATTTCTATGTGTGCTATTTTTCTTCATCTCTCTCGAGATGCACTTCTTTTTTAACATCCCCTTTGTTACGTCTTAAGTAATTGAGGAACAAGGAAGCATATAATTCCCTTATCCAAACTCGAATCTAGACTCATGATCAATATAAGTAAAGTACTAAATCATACCACAATTTAAATCATTAAAATCCCAATTACTGGTCAAGTTTTCCTTCCCTTAAATGTTATAAAAACCATAACTAACCCTCATCTAGATAATATGTCATATCCTTATGAATTTCATCAATTAATTACAAGTCACCATTTAACTTGTTCTCTTTTCTCGAGGAAATAAAAGCAACAATCATTAATTAAAATTGGAAATCCATCCAATGCAGAAATCAAGTAATCAGACATTATGAGTTAACATAATAGATATATGTAAAAATTTGAAGGAGAAACTCTCAACCACCGAGAGGAGTCTGTAAAATTTATGTGTACTTTCTAAATCAAATATACCATTATAAGTAAAATTCGTGTCTGTGAAATGTCAGTTTCTGGAAATGAGAATTCAATTTTGTTTTTAGGATTCAAAATTCTCTTATGGGAGTCACATAACAAAGCCTTCCCACTACTAAAGAAAGAGGTGCACAGAAGGACCTTTTTAAGTAAAAATATTAGGAGAGACAATGTAACTACACAGAGTAATCGAATTAAGTGAGTAGGAGACCTCTTAAAGTTTAGATCTCAGGAGGGAACGCACCGCGTATGACATAGATTGAGTCATCTAAGTGACGAATCTCCATGAAGGGTAACTAGGATAATTCTCCAAGGGAGAATTCTTTTTTTTAGTTTGATTGAGAGAGATATTTTTGGGAGGATTCAAAACCCCAAAAATGTTATATCAGACAGGAGTAGCTCTCTCGATAAACCCTGACACCTTCGGGATTCATCACTTCATCATATTTGAGTTATTAATTTAAGAGAGCCCCAAAGCCTGAAGTCGCAAAGTGGAACTAGACCATAGATCGCTGAGAGATTACTAGCCATTGGATCCTCAATAGTTTGGTGATTCAACAATTTTGGTTTGTAACTGTAAGGAGTTAAGCAACCCCGAAGCTCCAAAGTTATAGAGTGAAGTAACGTCATAGATCTGACGATGAATCACAGGCCATTATATTTGCAAGTCTTTGTTTTCGGCGGTTCGGTAATTCAACACTTTGACAGAATTATACTCATGAAGTCAAGGGTTAAGGAAATCTCGAAGTCCAGAGTAAATCCTGTCCAACAGTTGATGGAAGGATGTGGGTCGTAGATCTCTGAGCTATTTGGGATTCGACTCTCTGGCTAAGTTAAGGTGTAGGTGCTAAGGATTAATATCACTCTAAACTTTTGAAGTCTTGGAGTAAAGGTCAACCTTAGATATAGAAAATGATCAAGGATCGTTCGATGCATTAGAACTCCAAGGATTTTTCCTTTGGAGGTTCGTGAGTTTGACTCTTTGGAGGAGATGAGTTCTTGTTTAAAAAAGGTGAGGAACTCCTAGAGTTTTGAACTCCAGAGTGGACAAAAACCATTGATTTGAGTGTTGGCTGTGGAGCTTGATTATCTTCCTAATTCAGAGGTCTTTTACTTTCAGCCGTGTTTATACCCCATGAAGTATTTACACCCCAGAAGTATGTACACTCTTCCACGCAGGGGAGTGCAGAGGGGGGGGTACCCCCTCTGCGGGGTCCGAGGGGGCTATCCCCCTAGCTGGGGGCAAGTGGGGGTTCGGGGGCGAAGCCCCCGAAGGAAAAATTACCTTGTAAAATTATATTGTAATTTCATTGTAAATCTGGACCGTTCATTATAAGGTCGCAGATCTAATGGTAGAAATTATGTTAGGGTTTTTTTCCCTAGAAGGCAACCCTCTTTTATGAGGGAAATGTATTGCAGCTATGTATGACGATGAATATTTTATTTTGAGATAGGAGACTGTGATAGAAAGAAGAGGAAGTTACAACGAGTTTTGCTATAGGTTGTATCCCTTCATATGCTGGATAATAATAAAGGAAGGACCTGGCAATTTCTTTAGTGGACGTAGCCCACACTAGGTGAACAACGTAAATCTGTGTCTCTATTGTATTGTGTATCTTATGTGTTTTGTTTCCGCATTTGTTTTATTTTGTTGCTCCACGGTCCTATTTTTTATAACAACTGGTATCAGAGCAAAAGGTAACTCACAGGAAATGAGGGTTCTTGGTTCGAGTGGGAGCAATGTCAGAAGATGGAAATTTTAGGGTCGAGAAATTTAATGGACAAAACTACCAGTTATGGAAGATGAAAATGGAAGACTATTTATATCAGAAGGATCTATTCCTACCATTGGGCGGAATAACAAAGAAGCTGGTGGCTACGAAGGACGAAGAATGGGAGATTCTTGATAGAAAGGCTCTAGGAATGATATGGCTGAGCCTGGCAGCATTGGTGGCTTTCAATATTTCCAAAGAAAAGACAACGAAGGGTTTGATGGATGCATTGGCCAAATTGTATGAAAAACCCTCAGCGTCCAATAAGGTATTTCTAATGAAGAGATTATTTAATATGAAGATGTCGGAAGGTGGGTTTGTTGCAGATCATTTAAATGATTTTAATACGGTTACTAATCAACTAAGTTTTGTAAAAGTGGACTTTGATGATGAGGTCAG
>ML778207.1:983062-1021062 GCA_009831015.1 Picea engelmannii
ACCTTTATTGGATATGGTGTTAATGATTTTGGTTATCTCTTATGGGATTATAAAAATAACAAAATCATTAGGAGTAGAGATGTCATATTCAATGAGAAGGTCATGTACAAAGATCGGTTGCAGGGAAAGAAACAGGAAAAAAGAAAAACAAGAATACACAGTGCTTGATGAGATCACTGAAAAAGAAATTCCAAAGGAACCAGAAAATCAAAATGTACAACAATAGGAGCAGTTGGTACCTCAAACACCTGCAAGTGTTGTTAGAAAATCTACTAGGTTAAGTATACCCCATGAACGATACTCTCCTTCATTGTATTATTTATTGTTGATTGATTCTGGTGAACCAGAATGCTATGAAGAGGCAATGTAGGTAGACACCAAAAGGAAGTGGGAGCAAGGCATGAAAGAGGAAATTGATTCCTTGGTAAATAACTATACTTGGGACTTGGTTCAGTTGCCTGCAGAAAAAAGAGGACTGCAGAATAAATGGGTTTACAAGTTGAAGGAAGAAGATGGAGGAGAAAAACGGTACAAGGCTAGACTTGTTGTAAAGGGGTTTGCACAAAAAAAAGGTATAGATTTTGATGAAATATTTTCTCCTGTTGTTAAAATCACTTCAATTAGAACTATTTTAAGTCTTGTGGCAGTAGAAGATTTGCATCTTGAACAACTAGATGTAAAAACAACTTTTCTCCATGGGGATTTGTGTGATGTCCCATTCCCAAGAGTAGGCTAACAAGGAATGACTTAGTAGTCTATATGTTCCCGTAGACTATAGTCAGGCACAAATAGGGAACAAGATGGAGAAATAATGAGGAATTGATGGCTAAACAATGAATTAAGCCAAAATACTTAGGAAAAAGTCACTTAAGCCTAAGTCAACGAAGAATTAGAATGAAAAGGTGTTAAAGGGGGACTTAATTGACAAATAAATCACTTTAGGAGGAAAAGCGCCTAGCTTAAGTGAGGTAAATGGTGAATTAGATTGGGAAAGGTATAAAGGGAGGAATTTGACCTAATTCCTCATTATGCATTGTTATGATTTGATGTTGAGAGTTCCCAGAGGAGGAGGAGAGCCGACCTTACTGTTTTGTGGATTTCTGGAGGAAACCACCACCATTGATCGGTTTCAGTGTTGAGAGACACACCCTAGCCCATCAGAGATACCATCTAGGTATTTCACCGTACTTTTTAGGAGTATCCATTGCAGAGTGCGCAACCTAGCCAGTGAGGGCACAAGCTAGTTTGAGGGTTTGTAGAGCTGCACGAGACCCGTATCTAGATTGCAGTTTCCTTCCAACTCATTTGAGATCCAACCAGGGCGCTTCTATTGAGCCATCTATCATCAGATTCTGACAGTGGAATCTTGCAGATTGACTCATTCAACCATTTAGGGCGCAACTCTTCTGGTCAGACATTTGGTGTTGCATGTAGATTTTCAGAGTAGATTTGGACAAATCCTTCGGACCCATTTCCTTATTTGGTGAGGCAATAGTTTTGAGTCATATAGCGGAAACTTCTGTCGGTGGAATCCTTTTGGGCGCATCCAATGCTCCAGGAGGGGCGCAAACCCCCCAGGGGTCCAGATCCAGTGCCTTAGAGACCGGATACGAGATCCGACACTCATCCATTTTAGTATAGAGGCTAGGGCGCATCTATTGGAGCAATTTTCGGTGGATTCTAACGGTCCATTCTTCCGGACGAGTTTTCCAGCTAGTAGCGGTTACTGTATTTCTTCGGAATCGCATATTTTTGCCAATCTATCCGTGCATGCATCAGATATGCTATCATCTTCTGATCACGGGTACTTTTATGTTATTTGATTGTATTCCAATACTGATCCATGAGATCTGACTGATGTTTAGGTTCTATATTTCCAGTAGGCTATTGTATTTCCATGATCGAACTTTTATTATACATGATATTGGGCAGTTGATGTTATCTACTTTTGCATACATCCTTTATATGTTGTTTAAACCTTAAATATGCAACATGCACATGTAATAACCAACATGCACATGCAATAACCCACATGCACCTGCAATAACCATTAAGATCTCAAACATACAACTGAAACACATCCAAAAACCCCCAGTGTATCAGATCTGTAAGACATAATAGGAGTTCAGTAGCAAATATCTCGATCGGTGGGATCAAGGATATTTCAGTGGTATCAGAGCTTTAGTCTTTCCAGCCTGTGACTAAAGACAATGAATACAGCAGAAGAACCAGATGACCATGAGCACGTAGGTGATGAATATGTCACTTACAACAGGTGAAGGGGAAGAAGGGACAGGCCTAACTTTCCTCCCTTCCCTCCCAATTCAGAGGAAGAGGAAGAGGCGCACAGAGAAGCAGAGAGAAGAGAAGAGCACGAGGCCAAGCGCGAAGCAGAGAGGAGGCTAGGTGATAGATATGAGCGAACAAAGGGTAGTGGTAAGACCCATGTGGATCCAGACGTAGCCTTCATGCAGGTTATCAATGATATGCTAGCTAGCCAACAGACCATGTCTTAGTCTTTGGCTCAGGTAGCGGATAGACTGGCTATGGTTGACATTTCGGGCACACAAGGCCCACATGCAGCACATGGGAACTCAGGGGCAGGCAGTAGACCCCAGTCACCCACTCACACATATACCTCTGTGAGTAGGATTCCATGTCCGTTGTTTCCCATTTTCCAGAGGGCATCCCCTGTAGCAGCTCAGATACCGATAGCACAAAGATCGCCCACACATGCAGAGGACATTGTAGAGTATCGGAGAGAGTATGCAGCCTTGGGCCATGAATTTCATCAGGATATGACCTTAGTCGAGTATTGTGGACTCAGACTCAGGAACCGTCCTAGAGAGCCACATAGGGTAGGGTAGCAGCAACAGGGGCATAACATTGAATTCATCCAAAAAGTTGGTAAACTCACCATACCTTCTTTTGACGGATCGTCTAAATGCACTGCCAGAGCTTGGGTACATAAACTAGATACCTACTACAAGCTCAACTAGATGATCGAGGCAGAGGCCATCAGTTTCGCCACCCTACACTTGGAGGGTGAGGCACATGAGTGGTGGTATCATGGATTGGTGACATTGGGTCACAATTGCATCACCTCCTACAGAGAGTTCATAGAGAGACTCATGGATAGATTTGATAGGAGGGATCCAGAGATCCACTTCAAAGATTTAGCCTAGTTGAGACAAACTAGCACAGCAGAGGCATTCATCTCGGAGTTTCAGAGAGTAGCAGTGGCAGTGACAGACATATATGAGCCCCGATTGGTCATGCTATTCATAGAAGGGTTCACAAAACCCTTGAGAGGTTGGGTGAAGGCCTACCGGCCTCATACCTTGCAGGATGCCATCCGACGCACTAGAGATTTGGCGGATTCGGTGCCAAAAACTAAACCTTTCACTAAACCCTTTGTACCACAGAGAGACAAGGATTAGAAGAATATTCTAAGGAAATGGAAGGGCAAGCCCAAGTTGGATGATGATACACGATGGGAGTTGATGAGGAAGAAGCTTTACTTCTCCTGCAGAGACCCTTGGGTCCCCGGGCATAGATGCATGGGGAAGGGGCAGATCCATTATATTGAAGTGGAATCAGGCAGTGAGGAGGAGGATGAGGATATTCAGGCACCGACACACAGTGATTCAGAGACTGAGACCACTCATGATCCAGAGCAGTAGTCGAAGAAACCTTAGATACCAGCAAGGGCCCATCCCCAGGAGGAAGAAAAACCTCGTAGAGAGGTGAAAGGGGGAACCATAGCCACCCTTTCAGGAATACCCAGGTACAACACTCTCAGGCTCAAGGGACTTGTACAAGGGCAACACATGACAACTTTAGTTGATGGTGGGGCCACCCACAACTTCATATATGCATCCTTAGTATCCAGGAGGGGGTTACACACAGAGGAGTTTGAGGGATTCCATGTGGCAGTGGCTGATGGATACACGATGGCATGCTTGGACATGATCCCTGACCTAGAGGTCAAACTAGGCAACTACACCCTGACTGACACATTCTATGTAGTTGACCTATCATATACGGATGCCGTGTTGGGAGTACAATGGTTAGATTCATTGGGGGAGATTGGGTTCAACTATCATACGTTGACCATGAGCTTCAGAGACGCCAGTGGATTGAGAGTTGTGCCAAGAGGCATGTCTATAGGGGTGCCTCGAGTAATATTGACAAAGAGGATGGAGTGGATTTTTCGTCATGGTGATGTCGCTTACGCAAAAGAGTGTTGGATCACCACGCGAAAAGACTCAGAGGGTAGGGAGCAGTACCATCCATAGATCAGAGAACTTCTGGGACGTTATGAGCCAGTATTTGGGCCAATACCACTAGGGAGACCGCGAGACAGAGATTTTGAGCACATGATTGAGTTAGAGGCAGGGGCTACACCGGTGATTACAACACCATATATACACCCCAAGAAATTTAAGGACGAAATTGAGAAAGCAATCAAAGAATTGCTCGCTATGGGGCATATCAGGCCCAACAGGAGTCCTTTTGCATCTTTAGTAGTACTGGTACTGAAGAAGGATGGCACATTATGGATGTGCATCGATTATAGAGCGCTCAAAAAGAAAACGATCAAGAATCGTTACCCCATTCCACGCATAGATGAGCTGATGGATGAGCTACATGGGACAGTCTTCTTCACTAAGATTGATCTACGTTCAGGATACCACCAGATTAGCATCAGGGAGTAGGACATTGAGAAGACAGTGTTCCGATGCCATTTCAGAAATTTTGAGTTCTTGGTTATGCCATTTGGACTGACCAACGCACCAACCACTTTCCAGTCTTGCATGAATCATATTTTTAGAGGACAGTTGAGGAAGTACCTTCTGGTATTCTTTGACGATATATTGATCTACAACAAGACATGGGATGAGCACACTTGGGGAAGGTCTTGGATATTATGAAGGCACAGTCTTTATATGCCAAGGAATCCAAATGTGAACTTGGCATGAGGGAACTACTGTACTTAGGGCATATCATCAGTGGGCTGGGAGTACAGGTTCACCAGGAAAAGATCAGAGCCATTGTGGATTGGCCAATGCCCAAGAATCTCATGGAGTTGAGAGGATTCTTTGGGTTATGCAGTTCCTACAGGCGGTTTGTCAAGGTTTTTTCACAGTTGGGAGCACCACCCACAGACTTGCAAAGAAGGGTTCTTTTCATTGGATAGAGGAATCACAATAGACATTCAACAAAATGAAGGAGGTTATGAGCACATGCCCTATTCTAGCCCTTCTAGACTTTTCTTAGTCATTCATCTTAGAGTGCGACACATCAGGGGTGGGGATTGGAGCAGTCTTGATGCAGGGGGGGCACCCCATTATGTTTGAGAGCAGGAATCTCGAAGATTCGGAGAGACTCTATCCTATTTACGACAAGGAGATGCTAGCGATCATGCATGCTTTAACCAAATTCAGGTAGTATCTGGTTGGCAGCAGGTTTGTAGTGAAGACTGATCATAACAGTCTCAAGTATTTCCTTGACCAGAAAGACCTCAGTGAGAGGCAGCAGAAGTGGGTCTCAAAGATCCAAGCCTTTGACTTTGATATTGAGTATGTCAATGGAAAAAGGAATATCGTGGCGGATGCCTTGTCCAGGAGGCCAGCAGGATGTTCGATAATGGACATTTGTACAGATTGGAAAGCTCATTTGTTGGTGGAATACTCCAAAAAAAAATTTTCTTGTAAGGTGATGGATAGACAAGTGATTGATGATAGATATTGGGTTCTTGATGATGTCATTTTCTACAAGAACCAGATTTACTTGGTTCCAGAATCCACCCTGAAGGGGAAGATTCTAAAGGTGTGTCATGATTCGCCAATAGTAGGGAATCAAGGGTACTTCAAAACTTATAGGAAGATCAGGGAGAGATTCTCATGGAAGGGTCTCAAGGATGATTTGATGAAACACATACGAGAGTGCATGACTTGTCAGCAGAACAAGTTCGAGAAGACACACCCCGCAGGGCTACTACAACCTCTACCCATTCCAGAGAAGAAATGGGAGAGCATTTCCATGGATTTCATCACAGGCCTCCCTAGAGTGCAGGGAAATGATTGTTTATTTGTGGTGGTCAACAGACTAACCAAATTCACACATTTCTTCACCATACCCACAAACTACAAGGCCACACAGGTAGCAGAGTTGTTTTTCAGGGAGGTATTTCGGTTGCATGGGTTATCCATGCAGATAGTCAGTGATAGGGATGGGCGCTTCATCAATGCATTTTGGTAGGAGCTTTTCAGATTGACAAGCACATAGCTAGCCACGAGTACCAGCTACCACCCACAGACAGATGGGCAGACAAAGATCGTCAACAAATGGGTGGAAGGGTATCTGAGGAACTATGTGGGGGGGCAATAATGCACTTGGGTGAGATGGTTACATATGGGTGAGTATTGCTACAACACAACTTACCATATGTCTATCAGGATGTCACCGTTCAGGGCATTGTATGGATACAATACACCCTCCTTTATAGAGACTGTGTTTGGGAACGGTAGGGTCCCGGGGGCTAAGGATTGGGTGGAGGAGAGTCAAGGGATTCTTCAATCAGCAAAGGAGAACTTGCAGTCAGCTCAGAATCAGTAAAAGATATATGCAGACCGACACAGAGTTGAGTGCAGTTTTGAGGTAGGGGATTTGGTTTTCCTGCGGTTAGAGCCATAACGACAATCGTCCTTGAAGAGGAGTGGAGCAGAGAAGCTGAAGCTAAAGTTCTACAGGCCTTACAGAGTCATCAGGAGGATAGGTGATGTGGCATATGAGATAGAGCTACCGGAAGGTAGAAAGATTTGTAACGTCTTTCACGTCTCTTGCCTTAAAAAGGCTGTGGGACAACAAGTTACCATTTCACAGGAGTTGCCACCCTTGGATGAGGAGGGTCAGTTGGAACTAGTGCAAGAGGAGGTACTAGAGCAGAGAGAGCGTATATTGAGGAGCAGGATCATCAGAGAGTGCTTGGTTAGATGGAGGGGTCTTCCAGTGGAGGATGCCACATGGGAGGGAGAGCATATCTTGCAACACCCAGGATTGATGTTGCTTGAGGACAAGCAATCTCGAGAAGGGAAGACTGTGATGTCCCGTTCCCAAGAGTAGGCCAGCAGGGAGTGAATTAGTAGTCTATATGTTCCCGTAAACTATAGTCAGGCACAAACAGGGAACAATATGGAGAAATAAGAAGGAATTGATGGCTAAACGATGAATTAAGCCAAAATACTTAGGAAAAAGTCACTTAAGCCTAAGTCAACGAAGAATTAGAATGAAAAGGTGTTAAAGGGGGACTTAATTGACAAATAAATAACTTTAGGAGGAAAATCACCTAGCTTAAGTGAGTTCAATGGTCAATTAGATTGGGAAAGGTATAAAGGGAGGAACTTGACTTAATTCCTCATTATGCATTGTTATGATTTGATGTTGAGAGTTCCTAGAGGAGGAGGAGAGCCAACCTTACTGTTTTGTGGATTTCTGGAGGAAACCACCACCATTGATCGGTTTTGGTGTTGAGAGACACACCCTAGCCCATAGGAGATACCATCCAGGTATTTCACCATACTTTTCAGGAGTATCCATTGCAGAGTGCGTAGCTCAGCCAGTGAGGGCACAAGCTAGTTTGAGGGTTTGGAGAGCTGCACGAGACCCGTATCTAGATTGTAGTTTCCTTCCAACCCATTTGAGATCCAACTAGGACACTTCTATTGAGACATCTATCATCATATTCTGATGGTGGAATCTTGCAGATCGACTCATTCAGTCATTTAGGTCACAACTCTTCTGGTCAGACATTTGGTGTTGCATGCAGAGTTTTAGAGCAAATCCGGGCAAATCCTTCTAATCCATTTCCTTATTTGGCGAGGTGATCATTCTGAGTCATATAGTGACAGATTTTGTTGGTGGAATCCTTTTGGGTGCATCCAGTGCTCCAGGAGGGGTGCAAACCCCCCAGGGGTCTACATCCAGTGCCTTAGTGACCAGATTCGAGATCCGACACTCATCCATTTCAGTCTAGAGGTAGGGTGCATCTATTGGAGCAATTTCTGGTGCATTCTGATGGTCCATTCTTTCGGACGAGTTTTCCAGCTGGTAGCGGTTACCGTATTTCTCCAGAATCACATATTTTTGTCAATCTATTCATGCATGCATCAGACCTTCTATCATCTTCTCATCACGGGTACTTTTATGTTATTTGATTGTATTCCAGTAATGATCCATGAGATCTGACTGACGTTTATATTCTATATTTCCAGTAGGTTATTGTATTTCCATGATCGAACTGTTATTATACATGATATTGGGCAGTTGATGTTCTCTACTTTTGCATGCATCCTTTATATGTTGTTTAAACCTTAAATATGCAACATGAACATGTAATAACCAACATGCACATGCAATAACCCACATGCACCTACAATAACCATTAAGATCTCAAACATACAATTGAAACGCATCCAGAAACCCCCAGTGTATCAGATCTGCAAGACAAAATAGGAGACCAGTAGAAAATATCTCGATCAACGGGATCAGAGATATTTCAATTTGGAGGAAGAGATTTATATGCAGCAGCCACAGGGGTATGAGGTCAAAGGGAAGGAGAATTTGGTATGCAGGTTGAATAAGAGATTATATGGCCTAAAACAAGCTCCAAGGTAGTGGTATCTGAAGTTTGATAGGTTTATGACAGAACGGGGTTATAGTAGATGTCATTTTGATCACTGTGTTTATTTTAAAAAGCTAGAAAATAGAAGCTTTCTTATCTTGCTATTGTATGTAGATGACATGCTTGTTGCAGGGTCTAATATGCAAGATATAAATGTGCTCAATAATAAATTAGCCAATTCATTTGCGATGAAGGATTTGGGCGTTGCAAAGAAAATCCTTGGTATGAGAATAACAAGAGGCAGGAAAAATTGCAAACTAACATTGTCTCAGGGTGAGTACACAGAGAAGGTGTTGGAGAGGTTTAGAATGCAGAATGTGAAACCAGTTAGTACACCTTTGGCCAACCATTTCAAATTAACTAATGAAATGTGTCCCAAGACACAGGAGGAGATAAAATACATATCCAGGGTCCCTTATTCATCAGCAGTTGGCAGCTTGATGTATGCAATGGTTTGAAAAAGACCAGAGATTGCACATGCAGTGGGAGTTGTGAGCAGGTATATGAACAATCCAGGTAAAGAACATTGGGAGGTAGTAAAGTGGATTCTCAGGTATTTGAGAGGTACTGCTACTCATGCATTATGTTTCGGAGGTTCAAACACTTTTCTACAGGGATATGTTGATTCAGATATGGCAGGTGATAAAGACAGCAGGAGAAGCACCACAAGGTATTTTTTAACTATAGGTGGAACAACAGTAAGTTGGATTTCAAAACTGCAAAAGGTTGTTTCACTTTCAACAACAGAGGTGGAGTATGTTGCTGCTACAGAGGCTAGTAAAGAGATGATTTGGTTATAAAGGTTTATGGAGGAATTGGGAAAGAAGCAGGAGAATAGCAGGTTGTACTGTGACAGTGAGAGTGCAATTCATCTTGCAAAGAAATCAACCTTCCATTAAAGACTAAGCATATACAGTTGAGGTACCACTTCATATGATCCACCTTGGAAGATGGACATTTGAAGTTGGAAAAGATACACACTAGCCAGAATCCTGCAGACATGTTAAGAAAGGGAGTAACCAGAGAGAAACTAAGTTTCTGCTCAGTTTTAGTTGGTATTCAAGAATGAAGATGAAGATGAGAAATTTGACAGGTCCAAGAAGGTTCAGAGTACAACATATACAACAGTGGTGGAGTTGTTGAGATCAGTCTCCAAGTGGGAGATTGTTGTTTGTGGAGCCTGATTATCTTCCTGATTCAGAGGTCTTTTACTTTCAGTCGTGTTTATACCCCATGAAGTATTTACACCCCAGAAGTATGTACACTCTTCCACGCGGGGCAGTGCAGAGGGGGGGGTACCACATTCTTGTTTTTTCTAACATTGAGGAGGAGTGTAAACCATCAGATCTCTAAGCCCTTCGAAGGTTCAATGATTTGGGTGAAACAGGTTAAAGCTGTGTAAGTGGAGAAAAACCCCAACGCCCAGAGTTCCAGAGTGGATCTCCACCTTAGGTTCTTGCGTGAGGAGAATCTCCATCAGTCATTGCATTAAGTTCATAAATCTTAATGAGAATGATGGAAGAGTAGGGTTAACCTACAATTACCAGTAAACACATTTTATGACAAAATTCGACAAGAAGCACTCCAGAGCACTGGAGTTCCAAAGCTTCGAGTAGCACCCACTTTTGGTTAGCCCTTGGTTCTATCCCATGGCCACATGTACAAATTTTTCAAGGAAAGAGGGCTAACACGCTACATATTGAAAGTCAAATTCCAAAGACTTTAACAAGTTTCCCTGGGTCCTAAGGATTTTGGATTTATCTAAAAATTAACACAAACATTCATGCTACCTACTTCAGATATATCAACAAATTCGACAGTGGAAAAACATAATATAAATTCAGATTTGACAAAATTCAACAGACATCATACTACAAAGAATTCAATTGACAAAAGAGTCAACAGGAAAATGACACAGTTTCAAACTTAGAATGAATTTCTACCGAGATCCCATCAGATGAATTTAGTTGTATTTAAATGAAATTGAGCAGAGACTCAATATAAAATTTCGGGACTAACACCCTGGTTTACCAATGAACAATGCAATGCTAAATTTCTAAATAATCTCAACTAAAGACTCTATCATTCAACTTCAAACAAGGATAAGGTATAAATTTTTGAACATAGACCATACTGAATATGAATTATAATTCCACAATGAGGATCAAGACATCCCAAAATAGAGAGCAGAAAACTTTCAGAATTACATTGAAAATTTAAATAAAAACACTATAATTATTATCCGATTGGAAGAAATTGTAATTTTAAAAATATAAACTTTGAACTAATATTCGTTGACAACAATCGTAACAATTGGCTTCCAAGCTTTCTAATGTTTCTAGAATGGCCTTATTAGTCTAACATACTACTACACTAATTCTAGGAATAAAATTCAAAATATTAAAATACCAGAACCAATGAATTGTTTCTTAATGAAGATGCTTCAAAGTCTTGCGCTCCTTCCTTTCCTTTGCTTGCTAATCACATAGAATTCACTGGTACCTCCCAACCAATTCTAGGGGTACTCTTATCCCCCCTTATCCCCCCGAGCAACAAAGGGGCAACACACAAGAAACCAACAATAATAGCTCCAAGACTTTCCCTCGCAAGGAAGAGCTTCCACTCTTTTTACAAGCTTGGTATCCCAACTCTCACAAGTAAAACACAGTCTAGTAAAAATTTGGCAGCATAACAATGCTCACAAAATTAGATCATTTTCCCTTCTCCAAAATTTGTTTTTATAGACTTTTCTTCATTGACACATGTCCTCATGCACAAATAATTAAATTTTTAGTTAATTTTAATTCAGATTACTCACTCACACACTTGTCACAATCTCCCCAAGTTACACTAGTATTTACCATTTTTATTTTATTTAAAAGGTCAAAATCCCTCACAATCCTCAATGTGTTTCTATTTTCACTCCTAGGTGTCCCTTTGTTCCCCATATTCTCATTTAAGGAGTGTCCCCTAACTAATGTTAGTTAGAATTTAATTAGGAGTCTTCTTCTAGTTAGACTAGTGTAGTTTGACTCTAGATTCTATTCTATGTACAACCAACCTCTCAAGTTATTATTTAATTCTATTTAAAATTTCTTTTTTATTAAATTCATACACACATGTGCATTTTATTCAATCTTTATATTTTTCCCCTCTTTTCCTAGAATTATATTTATCCCAAATTTAATATTTTAATTAGTCCCCAATTAAACTTAGACTTAGGCCAGATCTTAGACTTAGGATTCGAATCTTGTTAGGCTTTTCAACTGATAATCTATCATTTAATTGATTAGTTAATCTAACAAGGTCTAATATTTCAATGTTTTCTAGGGCATCTAGATATATTGACTTAAGTTTAATTATGCGACGTGCCCTTCAAGACGCACCTCCGTGCTCTAAGGGTGCCACTTGCCTTAGAATTGTTTTGGAAGTTGTCTGACCCTTGGATTCAATACTCCACTTGGTCAACCTTGTGAGAGACTAAGGGATTCTAAGGAATAAAGACTCCACCTTATTGTGCACTCCTTATAAATCTTCGTGAGCGACTGTCTCAGTTTTCTTTAACGACATCGTGGACCTCTAGAACTAGATAATCATTAACCTACAGTTCATACCATGGTGGGAGTGCTAGTAGGATGTGAGAGGGATGTTGTCATGCCTCTCCTTCAAATTTTTGGTTTCTGTATATGGCCCCTCAACTCCTTATGTGAGTCGGATTAGCAAGCATCGTCAAGCCCGCGTCCACTCACAAAAACAATATAAATAATTACATATAAATAAATCATACTATAATCAATCATACAACATATGTGCATGAAATGAAATACTTAATAGATACAATCCACTCCCTGACTCAATCCAGAGTCCAAGGGAATTCATCAAGGCCATCAACATCCTTAACCTGTCATGTGTCTTGCACACTCAGGACAACTCGTCAAAAGCATTTGTCAATATATAGATACATCAATATAATATATAAGCCATAACACCTCAACATAATCATATATAAATCATAGTCTGAATGAAATCAAAATTTACCATACTCAGATCACTTGCAAGCAAGAGTCCTCAAAGAATAGGTAAAATATAGTGTGCTCAGTAGAGTGGGATGTTACATCTTTGAGGGATATCTTCAATATCTCATTTTCCTCCTTTATTGTCTCCAAATTCATCGCATTCATCCAAGACCTTGATTGAACTTCGTGCACAACACTAATTTGCAGCTTGTATAATGCCTTGGTTGGAATCTTTGACAACACCAAGTTCAATTGCAATATATCCTTCAAAGGTTTTTGCGTTGTGTCCTTGTCTACTTGTAGCATTCCTTGGCTAATATGGAAAGCCTCATTTCCCATTATTTTTTTCTGCACTGTCTCCTTTTCTTCATGTATTTTCTCCTGCTGCATAGTGCCTTTCTATTGTGCTACATTGATATGTAAGCTCTCCAAAACTTCTTTCACCTCCACCAGCTTCTTCAACAATTCTTCTCGTTGTGACTCTGCAACATATAGGGCTTCTTCTCCATGATATTGTAATTTATCTACCACTATTTATGCATCATCCTCAGTTATGGTGAGTTGAGGAGGTTTCTTCTTCACTTTCATATTCTTTCTATGTTCTCATATCTGCATTATTGATTTCCTCTTTGGTGGTGTTTTTGTCTGCGCAGGTTTCTTTGCCTCTAGGTAGGTCTCCACTTCATGTCTCAGGGATGTTCTCCTTTTTCTTTGCTTCCCCATTTGTTCTTTTTGCACTATCAGTTTCTAATACTGAGGCCCTAGGGACCGTTTCCTTCTTCCTCTGCTTCTTGACTATTGTCACACTTTTTTTTGGCTACATGTGCTATTATTATTTTATAGTATTTTTTGTTGGACTACTTGAATTATGCGACGTTCCAACTTCTTCTTGTTCTTTTTCCTTTTCTCCTTTCTTTATAGCCACTAGTACCTTCCATTGATCTATCCATTCTGCTATTACCCATTGTATTTCTTCTAATGTAATGCAATACTACATCTTTAACCAAGTCTTCTTGGGGTATCTCCTTTCTTGTACCCATATATTGTGCCTAGATTACTTGAAGTTTGTTATCCACTCATTTTCCTTTACCACTTCTGGTGAGGTTCTCCAGGTGTCTTCTATATTTTCCTGCATTTCTCCAAGTTACAAGCCAAAAATTCTTAAATTTTCTTTCCTCTACTTACAATATGTATTGTGCCATAGATTTTCATATCTTGTTGCGCAACAATTTCCTCTTCTTTCATAGAATGTTGAATAATTAAGTTACTCCCATCCTACTAAAGATGTCAAGATCATCAACTAAGAATAATGGAAATTTGTTCCAGAATCCTGTGCATCTCTGCAATCTTCCAAAAAGAGGTTGAGAAAATACAATGCCCAACTGAGAAATGTCCCCTTCACGCACTGTGTAGGTGCCGCTACCACTCCTACTGGTGCCTCTTCCTTGAAAACATTTCTAAGTAATTTGCATGCCATTAACTTTGTTGTGAATCTAGTGGCTAGGTTAGTGTTGTTCTTGATGATCATTCCTTTGTTTCCCTTGTTTGTGCCAAATTGGGCCTTCAATTTCTTTGCAATGGCCTTTTCCTTCTTCTTATCATATAAATATTCTCAGGTTTCAACCCATCTGTAGGTAGCCCTGTAATCTTTGCAATTAAGTATACATCAATCGAGGCAGGTCTTTCCATCCACATAAATCGTCCATGGACTCTCGCTAGTAGTTTCTTCACGCATGCATTCACATCCTTCCCCCTTCCAAACTGAGGTATTTCCAATAAATTCATGATTCCATATTTGTACAGCCTGGATGTCCACTATTTTGGTTCAAAATGAGGTCTTGTAATGAGACTCTTCCCTTATTCTCCATGTAAACTTCCCTCACAAGCTCTGGAAATTTACCTACCTCTGTCACGTCATGGTATGCGTACTTCAGTTTAGGAAAAAACCCCATCTTGTCTTCTATAGAAATTACCAAATTTTCAATATGGGGCAATGAAAGAAAGATCTCTATCTTTGTGCGCGTTGTTGTTACGACTGACCTTGTTCTCTTCTTTGATGGAACTGTTGTCTCAACCTCCTCCGTGTCCTGCTCTACGTCATTGTCTTCCTTGACCTCCATGGGTTCCTCTCCTTTAGGGTTTTTCACTGTCTCAGGTTCGTTTATTCAGTCTTCTCACTGTATTCTTCCTTATGTTCTCCCTCCGTGTGAGTCACTCCTATTTTTTCTGCATTAGGTTTTTTTGTTTCACTAGGGTTTCTATATTCTCCCATCTAGTTTACTTCTACTGATTCTTCCTCTGGATTCTGATCCTTGACCAATGTTAGAATAATTGATTCGCTCTATGTCTATGGGATTCCATCCACATCGAACATTCCTGTCACCTCCTCCATTGTTTTTTTATTGCTTCTGGTCCTTTTGGTGAATTGGCTAGGTGTTCCAAACTTTGGCAATGTCATTGTTCTAACTCAGGAAGAAATCGCTACAAATATCGACTTAGAATCTTCAAAATCTTTGAACACAATCAAAACATGTTCGCTCTTTTTCTCAAAATCATAAGTTTTTTCCTTTTCCATGCTTTTCCCCTTTTATAAAATCTATCATAAATGCTCGGATGCACCCTCTTTTTTCCATTCACTGTGTTTTTCTTTTTCGATCATCTTTTATCCCATCGCGCAGTGCTCACGTTTTATGTCACGCATTGTCTTTAGGTACTATCATACCTCTTTCTAACTTTTGTTGTGTATTGTATCTACCAACTTTCTGTCTACCACCTATCCATCTACCTACTTCTTTTTTAATTTTTCACATTTTTCTACCTTTTTTTCCTTTTTCTTCTTTTACTTCCTACTATATACAATATGTACAACTTCAAGTTCTGTGCTACAACTACTTAGGGTTAATGGGTTGAATGTCCCTATACAGTTTCAATCGACTACCATTAAGAAAGCCTTGAACTTCCTTTCCTACTAAATCCTGCAATTGCACAACACCTCCATCTATGATAGAATTTATCTCATAAGGTCCTAACTAATGCATCCTGAACTTCCCTGGGCGCTGCAATATTTAATGTCATAGAAGAGAACCAAATATCCTTCCTTAAAGTTTTTCTTCTTAATATGTATGTCATGCCAAGATTTATCCTTTGCTTTCTATACTTCCTGATGAAACCCAACTGTAATCCTATCTTCTTCCAGTTCCATAAGTTGAGCCAATCTTTCTTGAGCTTCTCCACTTTCTATCATGTCTATAATAGCTGCAATACACAAACTAGGTATCAAATACTCCAAGGGAACTACTACTTTCTATCCATATACTAACCTGAAAGGTGTCTTCTCTGTAATCTTCTTGCATGTAGTTCTATAATCCCATAACACTGCTAGTAGCTTCAAGTACCAATCATCCATGTTTACATCACAAATATTGGTTAAGGCATTCTCCAATATCTTTTTAAATGATTCCACTATTCCATTGGCCCGAGGATGATATGTAGTTCTCTTATGATGATGTATCTAAAATTATTAAAGCATTTCTTAGATTGTACTATTAATGAAATGAGTCCTTTGATCACTCATCAGAATTCTAGGGCATCCAAATCTTGTAACTACATGTTCAAATAAGAAGTGTGATGTAGTCTCTGCATTTCAATATTTCATTGTTGATGCTTCAACCCATATAGTTAAATACTCTGTCGTTGTGATTATATACCTTGCTCCTGATCTTCTTGTTGGTGTATTAATTGAACCTACAAAGCTTGCTTCCCACTTATCAAACATTTTCAAAGTTACCTGAGGTCTCAGTGACATCTCATCCCTCCTAGATGGATTTCCAAGTCTCTGACAAACATCACAATTCTGAGCATAATCCTTTGCATCTTTATGAACTGTTGGCCACCATAATCTCGTGCACAATATATTTTTCGCAGTAGCCTTCCATGTCTAATTTACTCCAGTTATTCCTTCATGTTATTTTACTCAAATGATAGGACATTTATGTTGAAAACACATGTCCTCAAAATGTTATCTCCACCAAGTTTATACAAGTGACCTGCAACAATTTGATAGTCTGCAACTCTAACCACCAAGTTCTTCTTCTGTGCAATATTAAATTCCTTCGGGGAAAATCCTGTACTCAAGAACTCAATAATGTCAGCAAATTAGTCATCAACAATCTCTACTGAAAATAATTGAGCATCAAGGAAATTATCCTCCAAACTACTTGGTTCTTCTCCATTAGATATCCTTGAAAGATGATTTGTTCCTCCTTTTAATCTTCAAGGTT
This sequence comes from Picea engelmannii, assembly GCA_009831015.1. Classification (NCBI taxonomy): domain Eukaryota; kingdom Viridiplantae; phylum Streptophyta; class Pinopsida; order Pinales; family Pinaceae; genus Picea; species Picea engelmannii. Next base: position 1,000,045 of record ML778207.1, read on the forward strand.
TCACAACAGCTTCAAAATAAAACTCTTGAAATAACAACAACCATCTGTAGATTCTTCCCCCAACACTAGCTTATTGATTAATATTTAAGAGCAGAGTGATATGTAAACATCTTAAAATGTTTCCCTAACAAATAGTGTCTGAACTTCTGTAATGCATAAACCATAGCTAAACCTTCTCTTTCTGTAGTGTTATAGTTCTTTTGTGAATCTTCCAGCTTCCTTCTTGCAAATTCTATACAGTGTTCTATATCACCTTCTCCTGGTTATGTCAATACTACTCCAAGTGCTATTGAAGATGCATCCACATGCACATGAAAATATTTGGACCAATATGGAAACACTAAAATTGGTGATGTCACTATCTTCTTCTTCAATATATCCAAACTCTGCTAGCGTTCATCATTCCATTGAAATTTGATATCATTCTTCAACGATTTCTCCATTGGCATAGTAATATGTGCATACCCCCTTATAAATTTCCTATAGTAACCTGTATGACCAAGAGTATACTTCAACTGACGCACTGACTTAGGTGGTGGTAAGTTAACCATGACAACAATTTTCACAGGATCACCCAACAGACCTTGTTTACACACCACATGCCCTAACAAAATCCCAAAAGGTACATTGAAAATACATTTATTAATGTTCAATGAAATCTAACACTGTCTACACTTGTCTAACATTAATATCAATACTTCAACATGATCCTTTAATAAGCTAAACATTGTCCAATCGTCCAAGTAAACTTCCAAAAATTTATGTATGAAATCCTTAAATGCTGCTACTACTACTAATGAAAAAATTCCACGTGCATTATTCAATCTAAAAGGAATGATTGTATACTAATATGATCCCCATTTTGTAACAAATATAGTCTTTTGTCTATCCTTTGGTGAAATCCTGATCCGATACCCTAAAACCCCATAAGTAAATGAATATGCTTCTTGAATATGGTCTAAGGTATGTCTAATTGCACACTAGATTTCAATTTATTTGAACATTTCATATATGGTAAACAAAATCAATTAAGATTCTCATATGGTGCTACAAGAAAAAAGGGAATCCTAGACTTGATACACAATGATGTGTTTGGACTTGTGTTTGTTCCATCATTAGGTAATATGTGTATTATGTTTCATTCATAGATGATTTCTCAAGGAACAAGTGGATTTATTTCCTCCAAAAGAAATATGAGGATTTTGATAAATTCAAAGAGTTTAAGGCACTTGTAGAGAATCAAACAGAGAAGAAAATAAAGGTGTTGAGGATAGATAATAGTGGAGAGTTCTATGCAAATGAATTCAAGGAATTTTGTAAGAAGTGTGGAAAATCAAGGAAAAATACTACTCCATACACACCTCAACAAAATGGAGTTGTAGAAAGAATGATTAGGATGTTCATGGAAAAGGAAAGGAGCATACTCGATCATGCCAATTTAGTACATGAATTTTGGGTAGAGGTAGTGGATACTAAATGTTACTTGGTAAATCAATTACCCTCATTATTGTTGGTAGAAAAAAATCTCCATGATGCATGGACTAATATGAAACCCTCTCTTAAACATCTCAAATTTTTTGGTTGTGATGATTAATTGCATGTTCCAAAGAAAAATAGGAGTAAGCTAGATAATAAAGCTAAAAAAAGTATATTTATTGGTTATAAAGATGGTATAAAGGTTATAAAGTTTGGAACCCAGTAACTAAGAGGAATGTTTACAGTTAGGATGTTATTTTTAGAGAGGTTAAAGAAGTTCCCAAACAAGAATTCCTACCAAGAAAAAAATAACTAGAGATAATAGAGTTTGATTTGAAGGATGGAGAATCTAACTGAATATAAGAAGATGAATAATAAGAAGAAGAACCTCATACTCCATATTTGAGGAGATTGGTTCACTAAATAAGGAAACAAGAAAGGTATACTCCACCTGATTTTCATGTTAGTTTTTCTTTATTTATTACCGATGATGATTCCAAAATTACTAGGGAGGCAGTGGATTAAAAAAGATAATAAACTCTGGAAGAAGGCCATGGTTGAAGAAATGGTTTCCTTGGATAAGAGTGAGGCTTGGGATCTAGTTGAGTTGTTAGAAGGAAGGAATCCCATTGGTAGAAAATGAACATTTAAGAAGAATTTGAATGCAAAAGGTAAAGTGGATAAATACAAATCTTGCTTAGTGGCAAAGGGATATTCCTAGATAGAGGGAATTGATTTTGGTGAAATATTTTCACATGTTGCTAAATCAACTTCGATAAGATTTATTTTGTCTATTGCTACTAATTTTGATCCTAAAGTAGAGAAGATGGATGTGAAGAAAATGTTCCTAAATGGGGATCTTGAAGAAGAAATATACATGAAACAACCATAAGGTTTCGTAGTGAAGGGAAAGAAAGAGTTGGTTTACAAATTGAAAAAGTCCCTGTATGGATTAAAACAATATCCAAGAATGTGGTACCAAAAGTTTTATACCTATATATTAGGACTTGGTTTCTCAAGAAGCAAAGATTATCACTGTGTGTATTCCAAGCTAGTTGGTGATCATTTTATTTATGTGGTCTTGTATGTTGATGATATGTTGCTGATTGGAAACAACAAAGAAATCATCAAGGATGTCAAAACCCAGTTGTCTTATGAATTTGATATGAAATATCTTGGTGTTGAAATTTTATTTTGGGAATGGAAATAAAAGGAAACTCGGTAAAAATGAAAATTTGGTTCAACAAGAGGAAATATGTTGAGACAATATTACAAAGGTTTAATATGCATGACTGTAAACTGATCAAGGTCCCTATTCTTGTAGGTGTAAATTTATTTGTAGATTAATGTCTCAAGACATAAGAAGAGGAAGAGGACATGTCTCATGTTCCCTATGATAGTGATATTGGTAGTTTGATGTATGTAATGGTATGTACTAGACCAAACATTTCCCATGCAATGGGACTTTGAGCAGGTATATGTCAAAACAAAGGAAGGAGAATTAGACAACTGTAAAGAGGATTTTTAGGTATCTATGTGGAACTATATATTATTCAATCTACTACCAAGGAATACCTGGAATAGACAAAGTGTTAGATGTACATGGATTTGCTGACATAAACTAGGATGGAGATCTGAAACATAGAAGTTATACAAATGGTTATGTGTTTAACCTATTTGGATGAGAAATCAGTTGGATGAGAAAGAGATAGTATATAGTTTCACTCTCAACTATAGAAATTGAATACATGGTATCCACTCATGAAATAAAGGAAGTTGTATGGTTACAAAGATTGTGTTCAGGTATTGGTTTTGTAAAACAAGTTGTAAGGTTACATCGTGATAGTCAGAGTGCAATATTTCTGGAAAACAACAGAAATTATCACTTTAAAATGAAGCATATTGATATTCCATACCACTTTATGAGAGACATGGTTGAAGACAAGAAGGTGTTGTTGGTGAAGGTTGACACTTTGAAGAATGTTGTAGACTCATTGATGAAGTATGTTAGTACCAAGAAGTTCTCTTGGTGTAGAGAACCAATGGGCACTGCTACCCTAAATTGTTGATCTTGTAAAGCTTTGGCCTCCTATTTGCATAGAAAAAAACAAGTGGGAGAATTTTGGGGATGTGTTATATTCTTTGCATAGATATTGTATATGCTGGGGGTTCAAAAGGCTTCGACCAAACAATTTGGGCTATTTTTGGTTTTCTTTTAGGATTGTTTTAGGTTTTTCAGCTAATGGTTTTTTGATACATTGTAATCTAATTCTGGATAAGGAATTAGGGTTGTAATCTAATCCATGTTAATATATTAGGGATTTGGATTTCATGGAATACCTATATATATTTTATTGTGAATAGTGAAGTTAATATAATAAAGAAGATAGTGGTGCAACTCTAAGGTTTGGTAGTTTTCCCGGTTAAGGGTTTCCAAGGTAAATATTTGTGTATTGTGTGTGTGCCATTATTGTTTGTTAAGCCCCATGTAAGTCCCTAGATATTGATTTGTTATATTTCTATTGTTATATTATTATCGTCGGCTAGACCCTTTAATTGTAATTGTACTCTTGGTCTTACACACATGCACACACACACACACACACACACTAAGGAGACCCTGGAAGAGGCTTATATTTCAGTCTTATATCTATTTCTCAAGGCATGGAGTTACTTCTCTCTCTATTTTCTGGCTATTTTGGTGTTTGTAATACCCGAGGTTGACCCCAGTTGTAATTGAGCATATAGGATGGTGAGCCGTGTTACTTTGAGACCAGAGTGTCTGTGTACTAAATAAGCTAGTGAGCTAGATACTAAAATGCATATAGGCATGTTTTGTGTATTATGTAATCATAAATTTGATAATAATAAAATCACACCACTGCATACAGACCGACCCAACAAAAGAGTAAGGGGGATACAATCCACTAGAAAAGGGGAAAAGGGGATAAGAGTCTTAGGTTAAGGGGCTAAACCTAAGAGGATTAGGCCAAGAGAATATTTTAATAATATTTTCTAAATTTAATTTAGGGATGCATATGAATTATGCTATCCTAAGTTCCTATGGAAGAGGAACAAATCACCAAGTGGGGGAAAATAGAGATCATAAGGTGACAAGTGTAATTTTATGCACATGCAAATATATTTGGGAAATCTAGTGTAGTTTCCCATCTAAACTTTCATTCTCATCATCGTGGAAGAGGATCATATTCTTTTCTACCATCCATACTTGCTTGCTTCCATTACCATAGCCATATAGGGAAAATATGGGGAGTGTTTATGGTAAATTGGAACTGGAGAGGCGGGTTGTCAGGCCCGTGTGGTGCTAAAGATGCAGGTTGTCAAGCTCATGTGCACTTCTCTCTAGGTGAGAGAAGCTCGGTTGAAGAGATGAGTTGTTAGGCCCTTGAGAATTCTCTCCAGGTGAGAGAATTGCTAGGATTTTATTTCCCAAGGTTCCAATTGCATCTATAGGGCTAAGAGATTTCTTGTCTGGCTTGTTTCTAAATCCCGAAAGGGAAGTGGGGTATCCGATGGGGCACACTTCCTGGGTGGGATAAGAATGTGGGGAAATTAGAGACTGTAGCTTGCTGGAGTTGACACTTAAATATGAGTATTATTGTTGTAAGTAGACTCAGTTTGGGATAGGAAATTTTTTTCCCAAGTGGATTTTAGGCCCAGCTCGAGGGTGACCTACTGTCAGTTTGTGGGAAGTAGAGTCTATGACTGGGAGGAAATTCGTAGGTCTACATGCAGTTGGTGGCTATTTATACCAGATAAGTGGTTCACGATGTATTTGTCTAAATTCTTGTATGAATGATTCTATATTTATTTTAATGGGGATTTACTATGTCATTATGTTCAACATGCTACTGTTAAACTTGTGCATAGACTATGTTATATATTTCCTGTCATGAGTATTTATTGTTGAAATTATCATTGAGCATTTGCTGCTATATTTTCATAGGAACTGGTAATTATACTTATCAGTCATGAGTAATGGATTTTGGGATTTTACTTTTGTATATTTGTTGCCAAGAATGCTTAGGACTGTGTAATCAATGCATGAGAAAAATTTATGTAATTAATGTGTTCTTTTGCTGTTATATCACCTGTGTGTGTGTGTGTGTGTGTGTGTGTGTGTGTGTGTGTTGAAAATGTTCTTCTTGTATTAGAGCCACAAGTTCATATACTGGACTGGTACAAGATGAATCTAAAATTTAGAGGTGAAATTGTTAGTAGGTCTGCTTTTCGTTGAACTAAATTTCTAAACAAAGTTTATCTCCATGGACTAATATCATAGCTATAATTAGTGTGATTTTTACCAGATAAGGATGGAAATGCCATGTTAGAATGGATAATGCATAGGGGAAATATAACACCTATGGACAATGATGAATGTGAGATTTAGCTGGTTAGGAAGGTTTTTACAGACTCAAGAAGGTTTGGTAAACGATAAGAATCTCTTAGAGAAAATCTTGATCCACTAAGTGAAAAATCAGACTGTTTAACCCGGGAAAAAACCTGAGTCTTGCCTCAGATGAATGGTAACCATTGATCTCAGCCAAACGAATAAATCATGGATGTTTATTGGAATCCTTTGCACTTCAAGGCTTTCTAAGAATCCGGGTTAATGTGGACCATTGGATTCATTAGAGGCGGATCGGGAGATCTTGGTCGTTAATTAGGGTCGTCATGTAGGATAGTTTTTCGAGGATCTAGGTTCCTATCAACCATTGGATCCATAAGATATCAATTTAGTATAAATGGACCATCAGATTAGTATCGAGAAGTAGTGTTGGAGTCTAGTGCTTGGAGAAAAATGTAGTATTGAGACTTTGATGGGTGTACCCCAAGTAGTAATTGTGACCATAGATCACTCAATATTATTTCAGATTAATCCTCACCGCCCATCTATACCTGACTTAGAAGAAATCTCAGTCATTGATCTTGATGGGTCTCATATTGTATGCGACCAAGAAGAAGGTGATGTCATGCAGACATCACATTGACGAATAAATGCCTATGAGTATGGGGAGAACATGTGGAGGCTTGTAATGGGTCGAGGTGATATGAAATGGGTCCCTATCGAGCTTAAGTCCTTGAAAAGGGGCCATACTATTTTTACCATTAGATTGTAAATAGGATCAAGAACGATCATTAATCATGGGAGGAATCGTTGGAGTCTATGGTTGGAGTAGTCTAGGTAGCCAGGAGTAGAGTCACTCTATTGGGAGGACCTCGAGGGGTAATCCTGGCCATCAATTGGAGAGGATTTGAGATGCAATCTCGTCCGTAGATCGTCGTGGTCTCGTATCGGCTAGGTGTTAAAGGGGTAGTGACATCATGATGACTAGGAGTGCCAACATGGCAGACAACACATCCTTGGAATGATCAGAACCATTGATCAGGAAAATCACAATGAACACCCATCATCGATTTAATGTGGATCCTACAGGGGCGTTCTCATGGGATATAGATCATTAAAAACTATTAGATCCATCAGAGGAAACTCAAAGAGATCGTGACTGTTAATTAGACACACAATCATTAGAGTTTTTAAGGTTAGGGACTCGTGTGGAGTTGGAAGAGGAGGAAATATGATAGCCATTAGATCTATGAGAGGGTGATACCATAAATCATGAGGGTTGGTCATAGAAGGGTTGTCAGAGTCACCTTGGTTAAGGCACTATAGTGGAACGACTCCGAGGAGTGATTGTAATTATTGATTGGAGTGCGACGTGAGTGCTATCAACCATAGATCTTGTGGGCCTCCCCAAGGGAAGGCCAAGAGGAATGTGACATTATGCTGATAGGGATGACATGACCTACCCATTACACAGAGGACAAGTGTCAACATCTATAGAGATGGATCGAGTGCTTAAAGATGACACGTACGCCACGTCGGTTCATGTAGAAGGTATATGTGTCAGGTGGCAATTGTTCCATGTGGCAGGGTGTTGTAACACTTTGGGAATGAAGGGTGATGTGGCTCGAGTTCCACGTGTCAATCTAGGTGGAAGATTTGGGTAAGCACATGTGTATTGGGTTCCAACTCGGATTCCATGTAAGTTCCTGTTTAATCGAGGCTATGAGTGAATGATGTCAGGATGACGCAAAGTGCCAACATGTTCAGAGGAAGACACATTGCATTATGTGAAAAGAAGGATCAAGCGTGGAATCCTGTTGGAGGCATACCCTAGTGACAGGTGTATTCACCTTCGATGAAGATATATTGATGATATATCTCAGTCGCCCCTCGGAGTGGGTTGGTTGGAATGAGTTGTGAGGCTGGAGAGTGTAGTAATCGGGGATTGATTTTTGTCGTTGATCGGCAGATTCCCATGATGCATGAGAATTGATGACCTATCATGGGCTCCACCTGCTCGAATACGAAGAGGCTTGGAGGGATTTTTAACCCACATGTAACTGAAGAATTCGACAAAATCCTATCCGTAGACGGTCAGACCACCAAGACTGTCAAATCTGTCAGGGTGGATGTTGTCAGAGTTTCAGATTGGATTAGAATGGAATAACTCCGATAAAAGGGTTTCGATAGCATTGACAATGTAGTGTGGAGGATCAATAGGGCATGGGTTTGAGGACTGACATGGAAGATGCTACATCCATGCCCGTAGGATAGCACATGTACTAGATTTCCACATGGCACTAAGATAGGATAGAAGGTAAAAGGTTCAAAAGTTTTAGAGGACCATAAATTTTGATCCAGAGCTCGCATTTGAGCATGATTATAGTCGTTGGAAAGATCTGGATGTGTAGAACCAACCGATGAAGTATTTTTGAAGAAATAAAGTAGTTGGAAAAATAATTTTTTTTATTATCACCCCATCCCTTAAAAGGTACATAATGGGTCGGGTATGTTACAGTGTTTTTGGTCTAAAATTTGGTATCAGACATTACAATTCTCCATTTTTTCTCCTTCCAATCAAGCATCTTTGAATTTTTGCTATAATTTTTTTTCAGAAAGTTTCAGACTCTAAAATTTTCAATTTCCTAGGGAGCCATAGTGAAGTAATTTTGGTAAAATTAGGTTCTGTAATATTTTATTTTCTGTGATACAACCCGTGGAATTTAGGTATTTTTACTAGTCTTGAAATTAGTCTCAAACGAGTCATATTGAAATTTTAGATGTAAGTTTATTTCGGTTAAGTTTCAAATTGTGAAATTTTCAAGGGTTCGAGGAGAAATATCCAAGTATTTGTGGTACACATTTTGGTTTATTAAACAATATGTTTTCTTAAATACATGCTGTGGAAATTAGGGATTTTTGACTAGTCTTAAAACTAGTCTCAAACATGTGGTCTTGGTATAAGTGTCATATCTAAAGCTTGGAAAGTCCAAATTGACTAAAATTAGTTCCTTTAGAAAGAATATATAACATGGTATTTTAGGTTAAAAGTATTGGGCACATGGAATTCCATACAAGTTTGCTATCTCGAAAGGGCCAAGAATCAACAAGTTTTGGGAAAGTTACCATAGCATTTACTTGGCACATCAAATTTTTCTCAAACTTGTGGCATTGGAGAGAAGATATATATAAGAGTAATATAGACAAAAAATTCAAACTCATAAGAGATGAATGCTTAGAGATACATTAGGATAAAGGTCAGCTAGAAATATAGTCTCCCAATTAGGATTTTAAAGGTACATCACTTACATTTGGCATAACTCTTGATTGAAACATATGTTTTTGTTAATTACAATTTGTGATAAAGAGAGAAAAGAGGATTATTAGTATTTTTATCCCACATGGAAAAGGGTGTTAAAAAATTTACTTCACTAACTTAACCTATAAAAATCTCAACAAATGACTCATGAATAAATTGAAGAGATCCATAACCAACTAACCAAATTTGAGAACCAATCTAAGGAAATGGGTGATACTATGTTAAAATGGGTTGATTTGTCACATATGAAATAATTATTTAAAGGGGATATGGATCAAAAGATGGATAAAAGGATGGAAAAATTGAAAATTTCGATGTCAACGATATTCTTGCATACCCTAGATGAGATATTCTCTAAAGGAGATATTAGAATGTAAGACAAATAGGAAAATATGGAGGAAATAAATATTGAGTCCTAGAGTCATGATCATTCATCACTCCAAGATCTGCATCATCGAGGATTCAACTAGGCACCAAGGAACCACTGGATTCCAAAAATTGATATGATGAAATTTGATGGAAAAGATCCTATGACATGGATATTCTAGATGGAGAAATACTTTGATCTACACCAAGTTCCAACCTTACAAAAGGTAACTTTTGCATCCTTGTATTTAAAACCTGACACATTTATTTGGTACCAATGGATTTCTAAAAGATAAAAAGGTTCTATTGTATCTTTTCCATTTTTATAGATGAGTTGATATCACATTATGGGGATATTAAGAGAAATACATTATTTAGTCAATTTGTAAATCTCTAGTAAAGAGGTTCAATTACAGAGCACATTCAACAATTCCAAAAATAAGTCTCAGGGTAAAAGACATTCTAAAGGATAATTTGTTAAATCTCTTTGTGGAGACATTAAAGGAGATAATTCGACATGAGTTGTGTCTCTTTGAACCTAAATACTTAGTGCATACTTTTAGTGTTGCTAGGAAAGTTAAAAGTAAAAATATGGCTACTAGAAGAGTGTCCACTAATAACTATAGAGAACACCATGTTCCCTCTCCTAACCTCACTCACCCTACAAGGTGTTGTGACTGCAATAACCCCCTTTTAATTTTTCTTTTACAAGTGAAAGGAAAGGGGACCCGTACTAAAAATTTCAAGAATACTTCCTAATCCTCTACTTCTTGAGCCTAGTGCTATCTCTTTGCCTACCTTGAGAGAGTTGGGGGTTTTATGTTGCTTCTTGACCTATGATGTTTTTGTTGATATTTGTGTGATAGAATTGACATATCATCTTCTGAGCTTTTGTTGATTCTAAAGTTCTTGGTGATCTTGTGTGGTGACAAGGTTTGTTCTATTGCATGTCCTAATTGACTGAATCAAACTATGCATCTTCCTACTAGCATGGTTGTGCTTCATTTTTCAACTTTTATATTGTTTCATGTAGATCTTAATTTTTAGTTTCAAATAGACACATGTAGTTTCAGGACATTCATATACAACCACCATGTTATCTCTAAATAAACCTTACACTCTCTTCTAAATTGGATTAACGATAGGGAATATACTGTTTATGTTGCATGGAGGATTTCATTCTTCTATTTTGCATGAGTAGGTTTGCAGAGACACTTCGTTCACGTGACTGCTCCAACCTTGAGAGGTCTATGGGGGAATCTATTGATCCTTTTCCATGACCTAGACCTTCATTCTTGCCTATTTTTTCCTTATTGTGAAGTGGATTGCTTTCGCTCGTAGTTGCCTCAAGGTCCGAAGCCCCCAAGGATGTTAGACCTACCTTTTCCAGAAGCCTGTCCTTGAACCTTTTCAGACTAATCTATACTGAGTCTCTTTTGGTCTTACCTCTCATGATCCAGGTAGATATCAGTGGCCACCTACCTATTCCACTGGCTCAAAAAAATAGTTTTCCACCTTGGCAGTTTTTCGGGTTCCAAACTTTCGGGGCCGTTTTAAGGCCCTAAACGACGCCTTTTGGGGATTTGGGGCCCAAGTGACTAATGCAGGCACTAACCTGGTTTAGTCGAAAATTTTTCTTCTCGGTTAGACGTTTCCAACGAGCTATCATGTGCCTAAAATGAAGATCGTATGCAAAAGTTACGACCCTAGGAAGTTGATGTACTAACTTATCCAAATGGGGCCCACATGACTTTTGGCACTTCATCTCCTAGGGTTAGGTTTTTGGATTTCTAGGGTTTTTGAAATTCTTGTTTATTATAAAAGGCCTTTAGAGCCTCATTGTAACCATATTCTTGAGAATGAGCGCAGTCGTCACATCTCTTCTCATAGATAAGCCACCACCATTCTAGCAAGCTTGTTTTCTGCTGCATTTTACAGTTTCAACTTATTTCCTTTTTGAATAGAAAACCAGTTTTACTGTATCTCTGTTATTTTTTGTTAAACATCTTTTAATAATCTGTATTCATTTTGTTCTGCTCATAAAATCCATATCAGTGGTATCAGAGCAGCCTGTTCCTTGTCATCTTAATGCATGTCCCCAACGAGGTCATGGTACAAAGAATTGGGTCTTGAGCTTGTTTCTCTTGAGGACAAAATATCTCGCACGCCCAAGCGACCTCTCATGGTAGGAGAAAATAAAGATGATGGGACAAGAGATCCTTTCAAAATGTTGCTTGAGGAATCCCTCATGCAACAGAGGAATGAGATGATGGATAGTTTCACACAAATCCTTCGGCGACTACCAACAGGTGACACATCTTCCTCGAGTAGAGGCGCCGCCCCCTTCAAGGTACAAATCAACTTCGATATTCCTATATTTGAAGGTCAAATAGATGCAGATGTTGTAGACAAGTGGTTGAATCCACAAGAAGGGTATTTTTCTGTCCATAACTTTTCAAATAGAGAAAATATTACTTTTGCGCTCCTCAAATTCGTTCCCCATGTCAAAGATTGGTGGGAAACTTTCTGTGAGAAAAAGGAAATAGAGGAACCCTCATTATTTACATTCGCAACCACCTGGGAATCCTTCAGGGATTCTATTAAGGAACACTAATACCCTATCAGAAGTTATGATGACTTGTATACCAAATGGACCACACTGCGGCAAGAAAGAGACCAAGCAGTGCCAGAGTTCACAAATATCTTCCATACCTTTTGCACCAAGCTAGGTATCAAAGATTCAGAGCAACATCTGGTGCTCAAGTATCATGGTTCTCTGCATAGACACATCCAGACTAAAATGGAATTTTTGGACATCTTGTCCTTGGGCGCGACCTACCGATATGCTATCAAAATCGAGCAGAAGCTCAAACAAAGGACGAGGAAATTTGGGCCTGGGAACCCCTCATGGAAAAACCCAGGAAAGGGTGGCCCCAAACCACATAACAAAGGACAGATAAAATATGGATAATATCAGGACAACCATTCCAAGTCATAAGCAACGAAGGACACTGGAAAGACAAAGAAAGATACCGGGAAGTGGTGCAACTTCCATAAGATCCCTTGGCATAACATTGTTGACTGCCGCTCAAAGCAGTCGCTGGTGGCCGAAGTGAAAGCCTCTAAATCAGATGTGGGATATGAATCTGAGTCAAAACCAGAAAAGGGAAGACATATCATTGACGCGGAACACATGTGCCACCGTTTCTACCACTAAGCTCCATTCTGGTGAACCAGATGAGCCAGAAGAAGGAGAGCACCTCTTCCATTCATAGATGTGGGTAAAAGGCACCCCATTGCACTTCATCATTGATAGTGGTAGCCATAAGAACCTCATGTTAGCAGAGGTTGTCAAGTGGCTAGCCCTACTGAAAACACTGCATGCACAAACCTACAACATTGGATGGCTCTACCAAGGAAGTGATCTCTGCGTTAGCCAACAGTGTCGAATGTCATACGACATCAAGCCCTTCAAAGATGAGGTATTGTGTGATGTTGCTCCTTTCGAAGTTTGTAATGTTCTTTTGAGCCAACCTTATTTATGGAAATGTCATGTTGTATATGAGTCTAGGCCTCATAGTGTTATTATTAATTTGAACAGGAAATTGTATAGGATACCCAAGGCAGTCCCTCCTAGTGCTATTTCCTTGATCTCTGCCAAACATTGTAGGAGGGTCATCTCTTAGACCGAAAAATTTGTCTTCTTTGTGATTCTCTCTCAGAGTGAGTGAAAGATCTCAGCCACATCTAGGGCCTCCGAAGCCGATATCTCCACACAACATAATCAAGTGGATAAGGTCATGGATGAATACTCAGATATCTTCTCCTCTCCTACTGGGGTACCTCTGCATTTACAGGTCAAGCATCCCATCGATTTGACCCTGAGCTCACCGCTACCCAATGGGCCAATCTATTGCCACTCTCTGTTAGAAAATGAGGAGATCAAGAGGCATATCAAAGAACTTCTCCACAAGGGGCACATCTGTCCTAGCTCATCTCCTTGTGGGAGCCTAATCGTGTTGGTGCATAAGAAAGACGGGACTTGGCGACTTTGCATTGATTACCGGGCCCTGAATAAAATCACAGTCTGAAACCGGTACCCGATTCCTTGAATCGACGACCGCCTTGATCAGCTCATGAGGGCCAAATACTTCAGTAATATTTATTTGAATTCTTTCTACCACCAGGTGCCAATAGAATAGACAAATGTATGGAAGACTTCCTTCAAGTCAAAATAAGGTCTTTTTGAATGGTTGGTCATGCCCTTTGGTTTGAAAAATGCTCCAACAACTTTTATGAGGATGATGGATGATATCCTACAACCTTTCACCAATAATTTTGTAGTGTTGTATCTGGATGACATCCTTATATACAACAAGACTTGGGCAGAACACTTGCAACATATTCAATAGGTTCTGCACACCCTGCGACAACACAAAATATATGCAAACTTGGAAAAATGCTCCTTCAGCATGGACATGGTCCATTACTTAGGATACATCGTTGATCAGCATGGCGTGCATGTGGATCCAACCAAGATCTAGGTCATCTATGACTGGCCAGCCCCAACCACACACACTGAACTTCAGAGCTTCTTGGGCCTCACCAATTTCTATCATAGGTTCGTGCTGGGATTATCTCATATCGCATGGGCCCTCAGCCAAGTAACCAGGGGTGGCGGTAAGGAATTTTTTTTGTAGAGCCTATCCCAACAACAAGACTTTGATGACTTGAAGAAGCGTTTGTGCTCATCCCTGATACTTTCATTACCAGACCTGCAACATCCCTTTGAGATCGAGACAGATTCTTCAGACTATGATGTGGGTGCCGTTCTCACTCAAAACGACCACCCCATGGCATATCATAGTGAGACACTATCAGATGTTATCCGTAAGTACCCTGCTTATGACAAATAAATGTACTCCATTGTGAAATCCTATCTCCAGTGGAGACATTACATGCTTGGGAAGGAGACAATCATCCACACTGATCACAAGCCACTACAGTTCATGCAGACCAAACGAAAATTGCAAAATGACCACCATCAGAAGTGGTCAACATACTTACAACAGTTCCACCTCAACATCAAGTATAAAACAGGAATTACCAACTGAGTTGTTGACTGCCTCAACCAACCTCTAGTCATGACACTCACCACAGTGTTATAATCTTGCAGTCACGAGACCTCTGGATGGCCCCACCACTATGAGACAGAAGCTAACTTGTCCACCACCTACCAAATGTTGGGCGCCAACTCAGTGGTCGCTAATTTCCATCTTCAGGATGGGCTGTTGTGCCATATGGGCCATCTCTGTGTTCCATCAGGCGAGTGCGCAAAGCTGATTTGGGAAGCTCACTACAGTTGGGTAGCATGACACTTTGGCATAGAAAATATAGTGGCAGTGTTGTAGAAACATTTCTACTAGTCGAAACTTTGACAGGATGTCGAAAAGTATATCAGGTCATGCACCACCTATGCTATTTCCAAACCGACCACTGAGAAACAGGGCCTGTACACCCCTCTACCTACTCTTAACAAGCCATGGGAATCCATCTCAATGGACTACATGTCAGGCCTCCCATCAACCAAAAGGGGAAATGACTGTGTTTTTGTGGTTGTTGATTGCTTTTCCAAGATGGTGATTTTAGCCGCCTGCAAGAAGAACATCACAATAGAATCCATTGCCAAGATCTTCTTTGAACAACTATGGGTACATTTTGGGACCCCACAAACCATTATCTCTGACCATGACAGTTGGTTCCTCATCTCATTTTGGTCGAGCCTCTAATCACTGTTGGATACCAAGCTAACCAAATCCACTACCTTCCACCCCTAGAAAGATGGCCAAATTGAGGTCGTCAATCAGATGGTCGTACATATCTTGCGCATGTACAATTCAAAACATCCCAGCACATGGGATGAGAGTCTTCCCTATGTCCAACATAGCTACAATCGAGCCCTACATAGCTCAACTGGCCACAACCCCTTTCAGGTGGGGTTGGGATTCCAACCATTGGGCCCCATGTATGTTTCACTACCCCTGGCGACCACCTCGACCAATTCATCCCCTGCTCCACCAGAAGCTGACAAAGCCACCCGATTCATTGAGCAGATCCAACACATCCACCAACAGGTTCAGGTTATTCTATAGAAGTCTAATTCCAAGTAAAAACAATGCCATGATCAACATCGGGTGCCACATAAGTTTCAGGTGGGCGACAAAGTTTGGTTGCATTTGTAGAAAGAACGCCTTATAGGGCCCCATTAGAAGCTTCTCCCACTTCGTTATGGGCCGTAAACCATCACCAAGGCTATGGGTGACAATTCTTTTGAGCTCAACATTCCCCCATTCCTTGGTCTGTATCCAGTCTTCAATGTGGGTCTCCTTCAGCCATATTTCCCACCATTATTGGACACCTCAGAGATAGCAGAGCAGTTGACACCAACAGAGCTCAACCTTAAATACATGCAACAAGCATCCAATGATCAAATTGTGGACACATAGATCAAGGGCATTCGACAACAAAGGATCCATATTTATCGAGTCGTCAAAGTAAGGCAGCTCCTGCACCAAGGCAAGTGGCTCACCCGGGGCCAAATTCAACAGAAATTTCCTCATCTAATGGGGGAAATCACGCAATGGAGATCATTGATTCCTAAGGAGGGAGGATTGATCCAGGTGGATATCGGTGGCCACCCGCCTATTCCACTGGCTCAAAAACACAGTTTCCCACCTTGGAAATTTTTCGACAGTTTTTCGGGTTCCAAACTTCCGGGGTCGTTTTGAGGCCCTAAACAACGTTTTTTGGGGATTTGGGGCCAGGTGACTGCCCAAGGCACTTACTAGGGCATTCGAAATTTTTTCTTCTCGGTTAGACCTTTCCAATGGGCTATCATGTACCTAAAACATAGATCGTACGCAAAATTTACGACCCTGGGAAGTTTATGTACTAACTTACCCAAACAGGGCCCACATGACTTTTGGTGCTTCATCTCCTAGGGTTAGGTTTTTGGATGTCTAGGGTTTTTGAAATTCTTGTTTATTGTAAAAGGCCTTTAGAGCCTCATTGTAACCATCTTCTTGTGAATGAGATCAATCGTCACATCTCTTCTCAGAGATAATCCACCACCATTCCAACAAGCTTGTTTTCCACTGCATTTTACAGTTTCAGATTATTTCCTTATTGAATAGAAAACCAATTTTACTGTATCTCTGTTATTTTTTGTTCAACATCTTTTAATAATCTGTATTCATTTCATTCTACTCATAAAATCTGGATCATCTCGCAAAAATCCAGGCCATAAGTCCATTAAGCTTCCTGGTTGGGAATCCTTGTTGTATCATCAATTGATGCCTCTTAGCTATCTGTCGCATGCACGGTGGTATGATGTAGAGACCATTTCCTCGATCTGATCAATTCCTTCTCCTCATGATCTGAGCATATACACCCTCTGAGATGTGTATATTGACTGGATTAACCTCTCATGTGCACTTGGTTAGAGTCGATGTCCTATTTTTACTCGTCATAACTTCCGACGTTAAATCATCACACAAAGCATCATCCTTTCGCCTTCTTCACTTTCACTTCACCACAACTTAATTGCCACATCCTTGGTCACCCTATGCCTCACTCCTCTCCAAAGCATCTGATTTCCTAAATCCTACCCTATAGACTCTTTTCTAAATTGCGCCCCCCTAGGTGCAGAACCTTGACCGACAGAACCCCGAGGGGGCGTGGAACCTGGACTCGTGCAATTTCAGCTTAATTTTCTAACTTGTGATTTAATTTAATTTAATTTTTATTTTTATTTATTTTTGTATATATATATATATATATATATATTTTTTTTTTTTTTATTCTATTTATTTTTTTCCCATGGTTTTCCCTTAATATTACTTCAAGTATTTAATATTCCTTAAGGGAAAAAAAATTCACGTTAAACATTTTACATGGGGTGAATTTTTTTTTTTACATGGATAAAATAATTTGCACTAAATAAACAAACCATTTAATTAAGACCTAGGGTATAGTACACACACACACACACACACACACACACACACACACACACACACACACACACACACATATATTCTTCTTAATTTTGATTTTACGTTATTTTTATTTTCATTTTGTAATTCTAATTTCTTTTTCCTTTTTAACTAAACCCTAACTTGTACATACAATTTTTACCTTTTTATTTCCCCCCTTCACACACCAGAAAAACCTCATGTACTATCCTAGGTCCCATTTTTTAGGATTTCCTATATTTTAAGAAGGATTCCCTATTTTCAAGGAATTTCCTACTTTATATGATTTCCTTAAAATTTATACCATATTATATCATGAACAAGTTTTATTGGAAAATTAATTTAATATACGTGTGGGAAAACATGTGTTATAATATTATTTGAATAATTCATGAAAATGGACTTAAGTTTAAATCTAGTTGGGTTATGGTCGCCGAACAGGCTAGTCCGGAGTTGATCATTGACGTCATCATCAACAAATCCACTAATTTTTACCACACTTACCGACATGAAAACCAGACGACGAAAATGTGAAAACCCCACCTTACCATTTTAAATATTATTTTAATACTTACTTTGGACAACATGCACCTTTTTAATATTATTTTAATATTTGTTTTAAAAAGTCCATCCATTGAAGTTGTTGGTGAAATGCATTGAAGTGATCATCAATGAAATGCATTGAGGTGATAGTCGACGAAATGGGTGAGGTGATTGCCGAAGAAATTGAGTGGAGTGTGAATTTTAGAAGGTGAGCCCATACAAATCCCAACGACTATGAACCTTAAAATAATATTTTCAATAAAATATTAATTAAATATCCCTTGCAAAGTGTGCACCCATTGACTTGTATTATTTAATACATTTTTGTTTGGAAATTATTTAATATATATATGTTTTAAAAATATGTGCAACACCTGATCGGCGAAATGAGTTAAGTGAGGTGATTGGAAAAATGAGCTTGTGAGGTGATCACCGAAAATATTGATCGTCATCAGGTCAAGAGCGTTGAGTGAGGTATGAGTTGGGATGAGTTAAGTTCGATCATTGACAACGCATTAGGAGGAGACTTGGGATATTATATGGGAATTTAGTCCCTTTGGACTATGTCCATGCAATATATGGGGGAAGATTGTTATATATATAAACTAGTTGGGCACATACTCATGTGACATGTGGTCGTGTTATCCGATTGCTACCACTATAACCCCATGCATCCCAACGCGGCCCCTCATGCGACACACAAGGCTAGTCGAGGGTGTCAAACCGATGACTTCATATAATGGAGTGCTTTAATAACACACTCCATCACCGATTGTTCTACACCCCAAGGGATTTTGTTTTTGTTTTTATATTTTTGTATTTTTCTTTAATTTATTTATTCATTTTTATTATTTATTATTTATTTTATTTTTGTTTATTTAATTTGTTTTGTTTAATATTTTTATTTTATTAATTTTTATTTTTATTTAATTTAATTTTTAATTTTTCATGGATAACTAGTTTCTCGTAAGATAGATGAATAAGCAACTTGAATGGGCCTAATGGTTAAAAACACATGTTTCCTCCTCAGAGGTTACATGTTCAAATCTAGAGGGGGTAGGGCAACGATTATTATTTTATTAGTTCTAACCTTAGTAATTTTTAATTTTACATTAACGGGGGGTGGAGGTGTAATTAGTTTATTTAATTTTAATTTTCTTTGATTTTTACATTTTATGAGTAATCATTTGTTTTACATTTTGTTAATAATTGTAAATAATGCAAATAATTTTGCTATTTTCTATTTTTTTATTTTATTTTATTTTTTAATTATTCTTTTAATTATAAAAAAGAAGAATGGAAAATTAGCTGAAATTAAACTACAAGCCACATGTCCCATGTCCGCTTAGATTCTCATTCAAACTAATTGTAGGAGATGAAACATTTAGATCGCTATTTGATGAAATCTCTTATGCATGCGAGACTCCTTTTGCAGGTTGAAGATCAATGGTCCAAATTCACCCACAGGCTAAATCGATGGTTGTTGAGTAATGATCTTTAACTGGGCATAACTTTTGTTGCAAGTGTCGGAATTGGGTCCATGATACCTCATTGGAAAGGTACCAGAAAAAAAAATACAGTGGTAGAGGTACCCATGCCAGACAAGTTACAAAATACATAATAAAACTTAGAAAACAATAGACCACTGATTCATGGGTAGAAATGGCGATGCACACTTCAGGAAGCCATATTTGGAGCTACGAGCCACGAAATCAGGCCCAGAAGGGCTCGATTGATCCAGGAGGATCTAAGGAATGCTCATAGAAGTCCAAGATGATTCAAAACACTCAAAGAAGTCATAGGGGATCCATACATGATAGAAATTTGATCGTCTCAAATAATCTTGAAAATGGAATTAATACGTAGAGCGTGTCGTTAGCTTTTCAACAACATAAACAATACCTCAAACAGAGCTTGTATGCAAAAGTTATGGGAAGTGAAATTTCAAGTCATCTAAGGTCAAAGTCAAAATTCAAAGGGGTAAAACGACACGTGTCATGTCTGTACAGTGACACATGACATGACCGTACAGGTGACATGGCCACACCCCAAGTTCCATGTGGACCGATCGTATAGGCGACTGTATAGTTGAGTTGTACCTCTAAGTGGATGAATGGTTCATTGACATGTGGCATAGGATAGCTAATGAGAGGCTACCACGTGGAAATCCCTCATTGGCCAATAATGGT
Source organism: Picea engelmannii (assembly GCA_009831015.1). Taxonomy (NCBI): domain Eukaryota; kingdom Viridiplantae; phylum Streptophyta; class Pinopsida; order Pinales; family Pinaceae; genus Picea; species Picea engelmannii. The sequence goes on from ML778207.1 coordinate 1,020,340, forward strand.
TTATGTTATGTAAAATTATTATGGAGTCTAGCGGAATCGACCCCATGACCTCCCTACCCTCTACGCCTTAACATACTTGTTGTCCCCGATATCTAGGGATAACTAGGAGATCATGTCTCGAGGCCCGCAGGTCCTAGACATGAAGTACCAAGAGAAGGATTGACTTGAGCATGGCCCTGGAGGGCCCATCCTTCTTCTTCTTCGCCAGAATTGTCCTGTCAGCAACAACATCTTCCATCACCATCGACTTGGACTTGCATTGGAGAGGACTCTTGGTCCATGAGGTAATTGGTCCAAGGTATCATGGTATGTGTCATGTTTGATTGTTATAACCTTCTTATATATATATTAGGTTCCTGTCATTTCTGATAACTGCTTGGATCTTACACTAATCCACTTGACCATTGTTGGGGTGATTGATGGGGTGACTTAGCAAGCTTGTATTCATGGGTTTTGGTTGGCCACCAAGGGGGATTTGCAGAGCCACCGTTCGCTCCCACCATTCTATCATTTTACATCTTATTTCCCACACATCTATCCCATTCCCCTAGTCCAACCATTAGGATGACCTTTTGAGGGATACACTTTGTCTTGTGGGAAGAAGGGGCTAAAGGCCCAGGGGGTAAAAGCAGCTGGTAAAAGATAAAAGCCATAGGAAATAAAACCTAGAGATGCTTCGCCCAGGGATCCCCGAGAAGGCAATAAAAAGCCTCTCGATAAAAA
>ML778207.1:1021202-1058228 GCA_009831015.1 Picea engelmannii
AAGAGGATGGGAGGTCTCATCATGAGCCGACCCATTATGTTCATAGGTATCTAGCAGTATGACATTGCCACTATCTGGTCACCACGCCAGGGCAGTGACCTTTGGTTGCATGGCCAAGGGAAAGGGGGTCTCATCACGAGCCAGCCTTATCATTTCTGTGAAGATACCAGTTGGTAACACTGTCAGCTCTGGTCACCATGCCAAGGCAGTGTCCTATGGTTAGACCTTGAAGTAAAAAAGAAAGAAAAGCAATAAATGAAAAATAAAGGCAATAAAGGGCTTGGAAAAAATGCATCCATGACGGGTACAACTCGCCGCCTACAAAGGCACCCACAGACAACACCTGCCCTTGGTCTTACTATGACTGGACATCCCTAGACCATATCACCTCATAAAACATGGCTTGAATGGTCTTCTGAGGAAACTTTCCTTCTCTTATGGGTATTATCCCAATAGGTTATTATGTTGGTCTTCTTCAGCTTTGTATAGTAGATCTGTGTAATGTCTTTGAGCTCTTAGATGATATGCAAGGGATTTCATGCATGTATTTGATAAATTTAATGATGAGATATGATTGACATTGCTATGATCCTGAGGACCGATGAGCCCATGGAGGGCGTAGTCTTTTATGTGCAGGACCATACCCGGTGGAGAGGTACCAGTGGACCGGTACACATGGGGATATGATTAGTTTGGACCTCTGTGGGGCTGAAGAGCCCATCAGATGGTTGTTGGGATGGCAGAGGCAGGACAACGTTGTGATGAGCCATTGCACGAGAAAGAAGAAGGACGTCCTTACCAAGGACACATTGGCAAAGCCTGGCCTAGGGGGGATCACCCACTGCAGATGGGACGATTGCTTTTGATGGACAAGATGTCACCTGAGGAAACTGGACATTTTTCTGGAGCGTGTGGCAGTGTGCTGGGATCATTTGGCACATGTGGCAGCTTGCAGGAGCCCTAGAGGGGCCAACGTTCTGCTTCCTGGATACTGAGCTTGCCCAAAAAGGGCCAACGTCTCCCTCAGAGGGGCCTGATGTCTCCCTTTTGAGATCATATTATGACATTTTTTAGCATTTAATGTGACAAACAGTGTAAAATTGTTAGTCAGCCTTGTTGACTGTTTTAAATGACCTATTTTGTAATTAAAGGTCATTAGGATGATATAAATAGAGGACGTTGCCTCTCATTTTTACATAACACAACTCACTCTCTTGTGAGAGAATCATTTTTAGTCTTTGTCTTGGTATTATTTCTCTTGGAAGTGAGGCGCAACTCTTGTGGAGGATCATCTTTGGAATTTTTATGGTGTTTTCTATCATTGTAAGGTTTACAACTAGGGTTTGATAAGCTCTTCATTGATTTGTAAGTGTATTTCTCATGCAAAACTTCTTAAATGAATGGTTGTAGGTTAAATCTCTTGCATTTATTGTTACATTGTTATTATTTTGCTTAATCATTGAAACCCTAGGTAGCAAGCACACAAGTAGGTTCTTGCTATATGTCCCCATGGTAGAAAACTTTGTTTAGCCATTGATTAAGGAGGATATAGCCTAGCCATTGCTACACTTATTCCCCTTTTTCTGAGTTAGCCTTTTGAGCATAAATTGAAGAAAGAAGACGTCTTAGGCCTAATTAATTTTACACCTAGGGTTTTGACTTTAGGGTTTGAAGGGCCTTGCTATTGCAACACCTTTCACCCTTAGATTTATGTTTTGAAGCTAGTCATTTTGCCAAGGATTTTTAAGGAAAGAGGGAGGAGCATGAGGGCTTGCTTAAGCAACACCGGAATGAACCTCCTCCCCTTAGGGTTTTGACTCTAGGGCCCTGCCATTGTAGCACCATAGAGCCTAACTCTCCCGTCCTTAAATTTATATTCTCCCGAGACTTAGCCTTTGCTTCCGACTCCATAATACCCTAAGGCACTAGTCTAACTCTCCAACGTTGAGCTTCTTGTGCCAAAACAACACTTTCAAACTTCTCAAACTTGAAACCCTAACTAACCCTAACGTCTCACTAACCCTAGATTTGTGATGACGTCATGCCTCTTTTGAGCTCTTGGTTGATGTAAAACATTGTGGCTTAGTCATCTAAGTGATAGACATTGAAGTGTTGATAATTTCCATTAGCCTATTTGCAAAACGTCCACCTCTTTGTCTACCAAACTAACCCTAGAAGAAAGATGATGTCACCTTCAGTAAGCATACTGACGCAACAAGCCTGTTATATGTGAGCATTTGATGATATTTTATGACTAATTCAAAGATTGAAATTATACATTGAATGATATATCATCTCCAGTGTTTATTGAGAAGTAATATTATAAAGTCATAGTCATTTTTTTGCAATCATTGACTTCGTCAATAATTACTGCTATTTATGCTCATGTATATTTAATGTTGATAGTCATTAGTCTATGAAGTGCTAACCACTTTGCATGCATTAGTTTTGTTATTGCCTTGTCTCGCAAACAGGTGTCCCTCCTGTGGTTTACCTTCACCTTGTCTATCTTATTGGCGGTAATCTGTGAAAGGGAAAACTTACCTTGATCCTTTAACCCCTTGCCTTTCAACACCCCAGATTGCTAGGGACGTCTCCCTTGGGCTTAGCCACCCTAAATAGAAATATCCCCCCATCGAGGTGACATTGGGTGGGGAAGCTCCTGTTACGCCAGTTTGATCCTTACCTTCCAGCTACTTGACCTAGACTACAAACTGAGCGATAACATTTTGGCGCCGTTGCCGAGGAACACTGAGTCAATCTTCCTCAACGACAAACCTTTGGTAAGCCTTGCGTCAGAAATATTTTCTTACAAGCTTACCTGGCGACTCCACTACAACTTTTCCCCCCTATTCTTTGATAGTGTCAAGAAAACTATCTGGCGACTCCACTAATGACGAAGCCAACTGTGACTTCATAATGGGATCCAGGAAACTACAGACCTTTGGATATGAGTAAAATCCCAGGATATCCCAGAAAAATCCATCTCTCTTATAAAAAATGGCTCCCTATATTCTTCGGCCTCGATGGAGAAAGTCCTGATTATCACATGAGCAAATTTTGGGAGTTCTTTCAATACTACCCTGTCAGAGACGAAGCTGAAGGCCTAGTGATGAAACTCTTCTCTGCCTCTCTGCATGGAGAGGCTAAAAAATGGTATGATAACCTTTCAGCAGCCAGCATCACATCCATGGACCATTTTGAAGAGATCTTCCTTGGAAGGTGGGCTTTGAAATTAGAAGATGTACAATCATTGCTCAAAGAGCTTGAAGGCATAAAACAAACAAATTATGTGAATGTCAAAGTTTTCGGGTTTAGGTTCTAGAAGTTGTTTTACCGGATTCCTGAAAGCCATCATCCTAAAGGAAAGTACCTCGTTTATCTCTATACAAATGGACTTTAGGGGCATTTGAGCTTCCTCCTAAATAAAAGGAATCCGAAAACACTTGCAGAAGCTCACAACATGGCCATCCAGATCGAAAGGAATCTCATCTCATCTGAAATCAATGCTATCACCATGGATGCTCTTAGCCTGATAAAACTAGTTTCCCATGAAACCTTTGTTGAAGATACACAAGAGAGAAAGGAACAAGTTTTCAATCAACAGAATGAGGATGTGATTGAGGAGCAGGAAATTAAGCAAGATGATGAAGTATCCACCCGTGCACCTCCCACTGATAAAGTCGTCTAAGAAATTATTTCTCCTGTACAACAAAGTGAAGATGAGGTTAGTTGCTTTCCACTTCATAATTCCGATGATATCGTTTTCCCTGATGAAGGGGAAAATAAAACTTTGAACAAAGATGATAGCCTTTGTTGTACAATCAAGGACAAAGAATCAATCCATGAGGATGAAACAATGACACATGCTGAAAACACCAAAGTCCTCGAAGTTCCTGCGCAAGAAGAAACAGTAAGTTACCCTCCTCCCCTAGTTATTGATGATGCTTTGCTTTGCGATGAAGAAAAAGAGGAGGATGAATTTTCAAAATTTTCAGACCCTGCATGTTATGACACGAAGAGTGACACTGTTGATAACATTGATGAGTTCATACATGTTGGAAGACGTAGGTGGGATATAGTTGGTTGTGACCTGGATCCCATCTATGACACTGAGAGTCATCTCCAGTTGTTGCCCTTGCAATTGTCACAACAGATTACTTCTGACCAATGGCAACAAGGAGATGAGGTTTTTACTTGTACCTTTCAAAAAACCAAGGATGACCTAGAACCTTATTTTTCTTACCTTGAGATTTTTGATGAGTACCCTTCTGAGCACTTGGACTCTTTTCATGAAGATGATTTCCAACCACCACTGTGCTCAGATTTTCATACAAGTAAGGACATTGTTTGCCTAAAGAAGGTTTCTCATGACTTTTCACCCCAACCACCTGTTATTACCTTGCCATGCTTTTCCATTAAAGGTGTAGTTGGGAAGTACCCTTTTCATGTTGAGTTTCCTCCTGGGCAAACCCTAGACTCAAAGGGTTGGTTGGGTACTGCAAGTTCCAATCAGTTTTTCAACTTTCCCTTGATAGTTTTCCATCCATCTGCTAAATCTTTATCAATCCTTTCTTTGACTTTAGGGCGTGAAGATGTTCTCGGTAACCAGTTTGTAGGTCCTTTGAGTCAGTTTTATGAACCTTGCATTTCTCATGACCCTTTCTTGAAGTGGATTGAGTACTTTCTTCAGAGATGGACTTGACAGGATTTTCTCCCTCCCACTCGCCTCCATGAGTTAGATTCTGACTTTCCCAATGATGTGATATGTATTCTAACTCATGACATTTTTGTGCTTGATTTATCACTGTTTTGGTTTATGATGAAGCACAAAGGCAGGTGTCGAGGAACATTGTTGGCTTGGCTCCACTGGTTGTTTGACTACACCAACATGTAGCCAACAGGTAAGTGCAGGTAAGTGTTTTACTTTCTATTTGCATTTATGATTACTTTATATGCACATGTATTATTTTGCGGGGTGGTAATACCACCCCACCTTTTGTTGTTGATGCTTTCTTGTCAAGTGTGAGCAGGTCTACAGGTTTATGCCAGAGATTGTTGAGGTTCTCATGCTCTCTACAGTTAGCACATGTCCCCGAGTTGGAGCCAGATGTTATCCTCGATATCTAGGGATAACCAGGAGATCATGTCTCGAGGCCCGCAGGTCCTAGACATGAAGTACCGAGAGCAGTATTGACCTGAGCATGGCCCTAGAGGGCCCATCCTTCTTCTTCTTCGCCAAATTTGTCCTGTCAGAAGCAACAACTTCCATCACCATCGGCTTGGATGTGCATCGGAGAGGACTCTTTCTCCATGAGGTAATTGGTCCAAGGTATCATGGTATGTGTCATGTTTGATCATTATAACCTTCTTATATATGCATTAGGCTCCTGACATTTCTGATAACTACTTGGATCTTACACTAATCCACTTGACCATTGTTGGGGTGATTGATGGGGTGACTTAGCAAGCTTGTATTCATGGGTTTTGGTTGGCCACCAAGGGGGATTTGCAAAGCCACCGTCTGCTCCTACCATTCTATCATTTTACATCTTATTTCCCACACATCTATCCCATTCCCCTAGTCCGGCCATTAGGATGACCTTTTGAGGGATACAATTTGTCTTGTGGGAAGAAAGGGCTAAAGGCCCAGGGGGTAAAAGAAGCTGGTAAAAGATAAAATCCATAGTAAATAAAGCCTAAAGATGCTTCGCCCAGGGATCCCCGAGAAGGCAATAAAAAGCCTCTCGATAAAAAACTAAAGGGACCCTAAGAAAATAATAAAACAAGACCTAACCAAGAGGATGGGAGGTCTCATCACGAGCCGGCTCATTATGTTCATAGGTATCCAACAGTATGACATTGGCACTATCTGGTCACCACGCCAGGGCAGTGACCTTTGGTTGCATGGCCAAGGGAAAGAGGGTCTCATCACGAGCCAGCCTTATCATTTCTGTGAAGATACCAGTGGGTAACAATGTCAGCTCTGGTCACCACACCAAGGCAATGTCCTCTGGTTAGACCTTGAAGTAAAAAAGAAAGAAAAGCAATAAATGAAAAATAAAGGCAATAAAGGGCTTGGAAAAAATGCATCCATGACGGGTAGAACTCACCTCCTACAAAGGCACCCATAGACAACACCTGCCCTTGGTCTTACTGTGACTAGACATCCCTAGACCATATCACCTCATAAAACATGGCTTGAATGATCTTCTGAGGGAACTTTCCTTCTCTTATGGGTATTAGCCCAATAGGTTATTCTGTTGGTCTTCTTCAGCTTTGTATAGTAGATCTGTGTAATGTCTTTGAGCTCTTAGATGATATGCTAGGGATTTCATGCATGTATTTGATAAATTTAATGATGAGATATGATTGACATTGCTATGATCCCGAGGACTAATGAGCCCATGGAGGGCATAGTCTCTGATGTGCAGGACCATAACCGGTGGACAGGTACCAGTGGACCAGTACACATGGGGATATGATTAGTTCGGACCTCTGTGGGGCTGAAGAGCCCATCAGATGGTTGCTGGGATGGCAGAGGCAAGACAACGTTGTGATGAGCCATTGCATGAGAAAGAAGAAGGACGTCCTTACCAAGGACACATTGGCAGAGCCCGACCTAGGGGGGATCACCCACTGCAGATGGGACGATTGCTTTTGATGGACATGACGTCGCCTGAGGCAGCTGGACGTTTTTCTAGAGCGTGTGGCAGTGTGATGGGATCATTTGGCACGTCTGGCAGCTTGCAGGATCCCTAGAGGGGCCAACATTCTGCTTCCTGGATGCTGAGCTTGCCCAAAAAGGGCCAACGTCTCCCTCAAAGGGGCCTGACGTCTCCCTTTTGAGCTCATATATGACATTTTTTAGCATTTAATGTGACAAACAGTGTAATATTGTTAGTCAGCCTTGTCGGCTATTTTAAATGACCTATTTTGTAATTAAAGGTCATTAGGGTGATATAAATAGAGGACGTTGCCTCTCATTTTTACATAACACAACTCACTCTCTTGTGACAGAATCATTTTTAGTCTTTGTCTTGGTATTATTGCTCTTGGAAGTGAGGCGCAACTCTTGTGGAGGATCATCTTTGGCATTTTTATGGTGTTTTCTATCATTGGAAGGTTTACAACTAGGGTTTGATAAGCTCTTCATTGATTTGTAAGTGTATTTCTCATGCAAAACTTCTTAAATGAATGGTTGTAGGTTAAATCTCTTAAATTTATTGTTATATTGTTATTATTTTGCTTAATCATTGAAACCCTAGGTAGCAAGCACACAAGTAGGTTCTTGCTATATGTCCCCATGGTAGAAAACTTTGTTTAGCCATTGATTAAGGAGGATATAGCCTAGCCGTTGCTACACTTGTTCCCCTTTTTCTGAGTTATCCTTTTGAACATAAATTGAAGAAAGAAGACGTCCTAGGCCTAATTAATTTTACACCTAGGGTTTTGACTTTAGTATTTGAAGGGCCTTGCTATTGCAACACCTTTCACCCTTAGATTTATGTTTTGAAGCTAGCTGTTTTGCCAAGGATTTTTAAGGAAAGAGGGAGGAGCATGAGGCCTTGCTTAAGCAACACCAGAATGAACCTCCTCCCCTTAGGGTTTTGACTCTAGGGCCCTGCCATTGCAACACCATAGAGCCTAACTCTCGCGTCCTTAAATTTAGATTCTCCTAAGACTTAGCCTTTGCTTCTGACTCCATAATACCCTAAGGCACTAGTCTAACTCTCCAACGTTGAGCTTCTTGTGCCAAAACAACACTTTCAAACTTCTCAAACTTGAAACCCTAACTAACCCTAACGTCTCACTAACCCTAGATTTGTGATGATGTCATGCCTCTTTTGAGCTCTTGGTTGATGTAAAACGTTGTGGCTTAGTCATCTAAGTGATATACATTGAAGTGTTGATAATTTCCATTAGCCTATTTGCAAAACGTCCACCTCTTTGTCTACCAAACTAACCCTAGAAGAAAGTTGACGTCACCTTTAGTAAGCATAGTGATGCAGCAAGCCTGTTATATGTGAGCATTTGATGATATTTTATGACTAATTCAAAGATTGAAATTATACATTGAATGATATATCATCTCCAGTGTTTATTGAGAAGTAATATTATAAAGCCATAGTCATTTTTTTGCAATCATTGACTTCGGCAATAATTACTGCTATTTATGCTCATGTATATTTAATGTTGATAGTCATTAGTCTATGAAGTGCTAACCACTTTGCATGCATTAGTTTTGTTGTTGCCTTGTCTCGCAAACAGGTGTCCCTCCTGTGGTTTACCTTCACCTTGACTATCTTATTGGCGGTAATCTGTGAAAGGGAAAACTTACCTTGATCCTTTAACCCCTTGCCTTTCAACACCCCAGATTTCCAGGGACGTCTCCCTTGGGCTAAGCCACCCTAAATAGAAAGAGCCCCCGATTGAGGTGACAGTGGGTGGGGAAGCTCCTGTTATGCTAGTTTGATCCTTACCTTCCAGCTACTTGACCTAGACTACAAACTGAGCGATAAAAATACCCGCCATAACCATTGCACCACACATTGAAACTTAACCATATGATATGTTTAATTATATTTAATTAGTATTAAAGTTTCATATGAGGGGAAGAAGGGGCCGAGGGATAGCCTCCAACCCCTTGTTCAAACGTTTACCACATGATTGTTCCTAAGCTCATGGGGGGCTTAACCTTATTGCACTAAAGTTTTGTATATTATATAATGTATATTATATATATAATATATATTCTATTATTTGACTATTCCTAAGCTCATGGGGGGCTTAACTTTATTGCACTAAAGTTTTGTATATTATATAATATATATTATATATATTCTATTATTAACCAACCAACGAATAAAAAAAAAGTAACCATATATATTCCATGCACGAGAATTTATCCCGGAACCTTTGCTAGAATAGAGGGAGGTTTTAAGCAATCCTCCAACCGACCATATTTAGTAGGGTTCCGCTAATTTTAGAAAATAAATTGCCACTAAATCCTTGTGGAGGTTGGTCGATTGGGCCTATTTAAGGGCACAAATCCCAATGCAATGTCATGCATCTCGAGGTATGCAAAAATCCAAAGAAACAAATTTTGAGACAAGGCATGGATTTCGATACTATATGGACTGTATGAAAGTATGTGTAAGTACAAGCCAAGTTTGGTGTTGCACCATAAAGCATGCCAAATGGTACCTTGATGGAATTTCAAGTGTTTTATATCAATCCTGCATGATGTTTTGCATGGATTATGAATATGAGATCTGTGTTGTGATTTTAGGTCATTTGTAAAAACATTTGCAAAAACTGTCATTTATGAGTATTTAATGCATTGTTTTGCATGCCAAAGAGCGTGAAATTGAGCTAGTTTGGAAATTGGTCGACTTTATGGTCAAAAGTTTTAGAATTTCACAAGGATTTCAATTATGAACTCTATTTTTTCATTTGAGTAGCGTATTTTCAGAGCATCCTCAAGATTGGCTTATTTGGTCCATTTACATGGTATGTTTTGGGTATTTTGGGATGAAGATAAGTAATTTAATTGTTTTGAAAGGAACTTAAAGATGAAACAAAATATGTTATAAACATTGTAATTTGAGTTCTTTTATGTCATCTCATTTCCACTTCAATATAATCTTCAATTTGTGGGTTTTTTGGGTAAAAAGAACATCATCAAAATTTTGCAATCACCTCAATAGATCCTAGAAATTATATGGAAACAGGTTAGATACTGTATGTATATATTTTCAAGAATAAGTGGTGTCTAAATATTTTTGGATCAAGTGGTATAAGAGAAAGCTTTGACACTTTCTTCAATTTGTTGATGTAATGAGATCTGAAGCTCACGTTGGTGAAGAAATTGAAGGCTCTTTTCAAGGAAACAAGATGAGTAAAGTTCTTATGAAGCAGAGACTGCAGAAGAACATTAATTGGAAAATCCAGAAGGAGAATTTTGAGTTAAGGATGAAGTTGTAGGCTCTTGAGGAAGAGAAGCAAAGGATGCAAGATCAATTTTTATGTCATGAATATTTCCACATGAGTATTTTTCATGAACTAGAGAGAAAGATGCACATGGCACCATCAATTAGTAAAGTTGGAGAAGCAAAGAATGAGATAGTGTCTCTTGCACTATCTCCTTCCAAGAACATGATTGAGAAATAAGACTCTTCATATTCCCATCAAGATGCTCGAGGGTAGTTGAAGAAAAGACAACCTCAGATGAATAAATTCTACATAAGAAAATGGCCTTACTTCCAGTCCAGAAAAGATTAACATGTGTAAGGCATATTTAAAGAAAGATGTGCATGCTACAAGAGAAGGAATGAAGAATCTTCCCACTAGTGAATGGTCTATTTATCCATGTGCTTTCTGTGGAACTAGAAACCATGATGTGGAGAAGTATTCGAGAAGACAATCTGTGCAAGTAAATCCCTCAACGTAGAAGTAGGCAAATCATTTCTCAAGTCATAGGAGAAGGAGGGAGGACATTAAGGGATCATGGAACAATACAATATGCTATTATTGTGGTAAGAGTGGACACCAAATTGAGAAGTGTTGAACACTTTACCTACACTTATGTCCAAAGTAAAACCTGAAGGATGAGAAGACACTTGCGAGAAGACAAACAACAATATTTATAGATGAAGTCAATGGTCTTACCGAAAGGCTTGAGAAAGAATACTTCTTGATGGGTGATCTTAGCAAAGTGATTTATGAAGACATCAAAGAATGGTTCATGGACAATATCTCATCTCACCACATGACCGGGATGAGATCAACATTTTTTAATTTCTTAGAATCTGACACAGATTGCTTTGTGGGATCTAGAACCAATACCAGACAAGCAATAAGGGGGTATGGATATGCAATATTTTAGCTCGAGTTGGGAGTATTTTTGGGAATAGAAAATATGGTGTACGTCCAAGAATTAAAGGTAAACCTGCTCTCAATTGCATCATTTGAATATGATGGCTATGTAGTTACATTTAAAAATTTCCAAGTACTTGTGTATGCAAGGGAAGCTACTCTAGACACGACAATATTACTTGGTATTTGTAGGGAGAGGCTATAGAGGTTACTAGGAAGATTGATAGTATGGTCTAATGGTTACTTGGACTCGACATCAGATTCTGCATCAAATTAAATGTTAGATTCAACATCAACATTAGAGGCATTGATAGAAGTCAGAAGCTGCGAGACTCCTCCCAATACACTGGGGAGAATGAGTCCATAAGTAAACCATCTTTAAAATTTTACAAATATGTATATTTGTAAATATAATATGCATATGTATAATCTCCTAAAGTCTATTAGAAGGATTTTAAGTCATCATTGTAAATTATAAGAGTGAGAGGGGCTTTGTAATTTTTTTTTATTGCCACCTTGTATGAGTGAGAGGAATTTTGTAAAGAGAGTTTTTATATTTCCACCTTATATGTTGTAATGGATTTATAGATAGCCTCCTTTACACTTTGTTATAGAGTGAGAGGAATCTCATTAAAGAGATTCCTAGATAGCTGCCTATACATATTGTTTTACAGTGAGAGGAATCTCATTATGAAGATGTCAAAGCCTTTAGACAACAATATGGACAAATGTTTTGTCTTGTAATTAGCTAAAGGGATACATATGGATTGAATTGTCTTAGACAACATTTTTTATTCTGAATAACTGGAAGTGAAGGAACAAAAGGATGCAAGCAGTTGGAACATGTAGTTCAAGAGCAGAAAGAGCATCAAAGTAATGCGAAACTTTCTAGAGCCGGTAAAGGAAAAATAATCCTCTTTTAAAGAGGCACATGAAGGTGCATGCTATAAGCATATTTAAATACCATGTCATGTTCATATAGATGTATACCCTGAATAGAAGCAATGAAGGTGGGTACAGATGATAACAATACAAGCATAATTGTTCTTCAAGGTAGGAGCGAGAATGAACAAAATATTCATTTAGGGACTTCTACAGATACATCAAACATAATAGAGAGTCCAAATGGGCAAGGCATAGATCAACATTCGACTTGGTTTCATATTGGCTGAGATAGACTATCTTCAACAAAAGGATATGGGAGTAGATGTTGAAATACAGGTATAGGTATTGCGAAGATTCAGTGAACATAAGTTTTGTTGTCAGGGAATCTACAAGATAGAACCAGAGCTATATATATCACATTAGCTATAGTGCTAGAGGCTAGAGTTAGAGCTATATTCCAGAGAAGAAGACAGGAGTGCATTGATCTATTACTTGGTATCGAAGACCCAAGATGAATACCTAATTCCAAAAGAATAAGAACGATGGAAGAGTGAAGATGCTTCATCACTAAGTTACTGATCAAAACATTTCAGTAAGATGGAAGAGTGAGTTAGAGTTATCATCACTAAGTTGTTGAGTATCTATACTTTTGGAGGTCTAAAATTTATTCAGTGGGAAGGTGTGATCTAGGATGATCTAAGGAACTCTCATAGAAGTCCAGGAGGATCTGTAATGCTCAAAGAGATCCTAGGGTATCCATAAATGCTCAAAATTCGAACATATCAAATTTTCTCAAAAATAACATCAATGCGTAGAGCTCATCATTATCTTTTCAATGACGCAAAAGATACCTCAAATGAAACTCGTATGCAAAAGTTATGGGCAGTCAAATTTCAAGTCAACCAAGGTCAAACTCAAAAGTCAAAGGGGTAAAAGGACGCGTGTCATGTCTCTATAGTGATAGATGGCATGACATTACAAGTGACATGGCCACACCTTAGGTGCCACATGGACTGATCATATAGGTGACTGGACAACTGAGTTGTAACTCCAAGTGGACGAATAGTTCATTGACATGTGGCACATGATAGCCAATGAGAGACTGCCATGTGGAAACCCCTCATAGGCCAATAATGGTTTATGTTATGTAAAATTATTATGGAGTCTGGGGGAATCGACCCCATGACCTCCCTAGCCTCTATGCCTTAACATACCTACCACAACCATTGCACCACACATTGGAACTTAACCATATGATATGTTTAATTATATTTAAGTTATATTAAAGTTTCATATGGGAGGCTTAACCTTATTGTGTGAGAGTTTCGTATATTATATTATTAACCAACCAAGGAATAAAACAAAAATAACCATATATATGACATGCACGAGAATTGAAACCAAAACCTTTGCTAGAATAGCGAGAGGTTTTAACCAATCCTCCAACTAACCATATTTAGTGGGATTCCCCTAATTTTAAAAAATAAGTTGCCACTAAATCCTCCTGGAGGTTGGCTGACCGAGCCTATTTAAGGGCATGAATTCCAATGCAATGGCACACATCTTCATTAATTCTGAGTTAATAAAGAGGAGACATTTTGAAGTCATAATTGTTTGAAAATGCTTGTGGGACTATTCTACACTTGCATTTTTGGTTTAATTTTTCTAGGTATTGATCATGTGAATTATTTTTGTGCTTATGATCTAGAATTCTTATGTTGTTGTGATTTCGTATGAGTGCACAGATGATGTTACTGATCTCCTCTTCAACTATTTTAGATGATATCCATAATATTATTGATATAAAATACTTTGGCTGCCCCCATCCCCTTGTTCAAATGTTTACCACATGACTATTCCTAAGTTCATGGGGGGCTTAACCTTATTGTGTGAGAGTTTCGTATATTATATTATTAACCAACCAAGGAATAAAACAAAAATAACCATATATATGACATGCACAAGAATTGAAACCAAAACCTTTGCTAGAATAGCAAGAGGTTTTAAATAATCCTCCAACTAACCATATTTAGTGGGATTCCCCTAATTTTAAAAAATAAGTTGCCACTAAATCCTCCTGGAGGTTGGCCGACCGAGCCTATTTAAGGGCATGAATTCCAATGCAATGGCACACATCTTCAGGCACATATCTCGAGGTATGCACAAATCATAAGACACATATTTAGATATAGGGCACATATTTCGAGACTTTACAGACTGTACAAAAGTACATGCAAGTACAAGTCAAGTTTGGTGTTGCATCGTAAAGCGTGCCAAATGGTACCTTGACAAAATCTCAAGTGTTTTATATCAATTCTACATGATTTTTCACAAGGATCATGAATATGAGGTTTGTTTTGTAATTTTAGGTCATGTGAATTTTTTTTCTCAAACTATCATTTATGAGTATTTAATGCACTGTTTTGCATGCCAAAGAGTGTAAAATTGAGCCAGTTTGGAAATTAGTCGAATTTATAGTCAAAAGTTTCAAAATTTCGCAAGGACTTCAATTATGAACTCTGTTTATGCATTTGAGTAGCAGATGTTTGGAGAATCCTCAAGATTGACTTATTTGGTCCATTTACATGGCATTTTTGGGTATTTTGGGATGAAGATAAGCAGTTTAATTATTTTGAAAGGAACTTAAAGATGAAAAAAAATATGTTCTCAACATTGTAATTTGAGTTCTTTTATGTCATCACATTTCCAATTCAAGATAATATTCATTTTATGGGTTTTTTGGGTAAAAGACAGACCATCAAAATTTTGCAATCACCTCAATAGATCCTAGAAAGTATAGGGAAACAAGTTAGATACTACATGTATATATTTTCAAGAATAAGTGGTGTCTAAATATTTTCGCATCATCGATGGAGAGGTGGAGGAGAGAATAATAGGTTGGGATATCAAGTGCTGGAAGATTGAGAGCAAAAATGGTCCAAAAATGAAAAACACAGAAGGAACCCGATTTCAGATGAAGAACTAGATATGCAGACTTCAAATATTCATATCTCGAGCTATAGGAAATGAAATCGGACCAAAAAGGGATCGATAGAAAGATGAGATAGAGGAGAAGAAGCCATAATGATCTTGTTCAATAGACTAGATCCAGAAACACCCAGAATGACTCAATAAATTCAGAAGACGAAGACAAAAGGCAGAGTGAATAATAATTTCAAATAGATATCATTTGTACACTACCATAGGGTGAATGTAACCACCCAAGGGTCTATTCATATTCCATTTTTAACTCCCACTTCTACATTTTTGAAAATGTACAAAGAAATTGGAGAAAAATGAAACGAACAACCATGAGAGTTGAAGAGTCTCTCTTGTTTTATAAAAGAGAGCTAGTTAAATGTAATAAGGGACTTTTTTCCTTTGTAAGGAAACACAATACTATTAATTCTGAGTTAATAAAGAGGAGACATTTTGAAGTCATAATTGTTTGAAAATGTTTGTGGGACTATTCTACACTTGCATTTTTGGTTTAATTTTTCTAGGTATTGATCATGTGAATTTTTTTTGTGCTTATGATCTAGAATTCTTATGTTGTTGTGATTTCTTATGAGTGCACGGATGATGTTACTGATCTCCTCTTCGACTATTTTAGATGATATCTATAATATTATTGATATAAAATACTTTGGCTGCCATGAACTATTTATGCTGTCCAAGTATCATTTTATGTTGTGCTCATCTATTAGTTTTTCTCCCATGGGATATGTTAGAATTAATTAGATTAGATTAGTTTGTTTTAGTTAAATTTAGAATTAGGATTAATTAGAAATATTTGTGGGGGAAGTCCACTGCCTTTACCCTTTTTATTCTTTTAATTCTATGTGGAAATGAGGCCCATATACTTGTCAAAAACACCACCGCAAGTGAGAGTAGTTCTAATTGGGACCTACCATTGGGAGTTCTCCCTTATCTACTTGACAGACCATTCAGACCTGTCAAAAAAAATGGTTCTAGAAGGAGGGCCAGATGACAATATGAGCCTATGGAGTCGTTTGTGTTAATTTTTATTTTAATTTACTAATGGCTCCATCCCATATCCCTTTATGGAAGTTTGTTTCTGGTACTGTACCTCCCAAACCTCCTAGAAATATTTTACATTTCTTGTCGCAACTTAAATTTGACGGTGAGGGTGAAACCTATGCATCTAGACATGATTTACAATTCTGTAAATTTTATTTCTCTCACAATATTACTAATGAAAGTACCATTTGCAGGATTTTCACTCTCACTCTTACAAGTTGGGTCAAGGGCTGGTGCGAGACTTTGTCGACTGCCTCTATTCGCACATGGAAACAATTTATGCGTGAATTTTTTCATGATTTTGAGAATTATGATTATGATAAATTGTGTGAAGAAATTCTAGAGCTTAGGAAGAATGAAGATAAATCTCTTTAAGATTTTGTTATCATATTTACTCATCTTTGCTATAAGTTTCCTTTGGATGATAACCCCTCTAACAATAATTTGATTTCACATTTAGTCTCCCTTACCAATGAAACGTATGAGCTAGTGGAGGATGAAACTAAATCACCTTTTAATGTGTGTTCACATATTGATTTGAATTTAAATGAAAATATTGAAAATACTAATGGTTTAGTTGGACTCCATATGTTCAAATATTTCTTTACTATCCAGGATATAGATCAGAGAGGGACTATTTTTTCGGAAGAAGCCTATGTATCCTCCCACCACTCCAATCCCCCTTTCTTTTCTTGTGTCAAAAAAGAGGCCTCTTGTGTAAATTCAAGTTCATATTTTTCTGTAGTTGACCAATAGGTTTATTTTCCTGTTGATAATGGGACATTTCGAGTTACACCGATGGTTATGTCAGGTTTTCATTGTCCTACCTCATCTTTTTCATCATGAGAAATGGAAGAGAAAGATATGGAGTGAATTTTAAATGCTGATTACTTTAATAATGAAGAAAATATGGACATTTGTGAAATGGATTCTTCCTCACACATGGATAAAGTGGAATTGAGTTATGTTGATTTAGATTGCCCTATTGTTACACATTCTCCTAATATAACTTACATAGAGCAAGCATGTTTTATTACTATTGATGGATCATTTGTTGAACCTTCTTGTTCTAATGATTCTTATGACTTTCTCCTCTATTTTGACCATGAACATGTGTTTAAAGATATTTCAGATTCTCATATTTTGCAGGGGGAAAAAACCCACTTTGATCTCTTCACTTCGGGAGAAGAAATAAACATACATGACATACCTCTCTTATCACAACAACCCACTTCTTGCTTGAAAGAGGAAAACCATATTGAGGAAGAACATGTTGATTATGAAACCACACCTAGAATGATACCTATCGATCAACAATCAATCACTGATGTTCTTACAGAGGAGGAACTACCATTCAAGGAGTCACTTTCTAAAAAACAATTCTTGTTCTAGAGAAGCTTTTAATTCTCTTAATTCTTCCACTTATTATTATTTGTATCATGATCTCTTTAATGGTTTAACTTTGCAAGGAGCCACCCATAGTTATATTCAAATAAATTCGATGGGGTCAACTCGTTTTGAAGTACTTGAGGGTGGTGATGTGCATTTGGAAGATAGAGACGATAATCCCTCCTCCCATGAACTAATTACAACCAAGCATTATCATCCTTTTTCATAGGATGAAGATAATTTTGTAGAAAATGTGTATCAAAGGATGTCTTCTTCTTTTTCTTCTTAATTTTTGATAAATAGAGAATCTTATTGTTCAAGTAGCCCTTTAATTGATATTGTTGATACTAGTGGATCTCACCATTTTTTTGTAGATATCTCTCATATCATGGTTGGTCCTAGCCCATGCATATCATTTGATCTCACTAGTCTATCTCAAATTGATGGTTTCTTGAAGTATGATTTCAGGGAGGCTTACCAAGACAATGATGCACTTTGGTTTACATCGATGGTTATGTCAAACCCTCATTCTTTTGTTTCATCTTCAAGGATAAAGAAATTTATTAGCACAAAGATTCCCTCACGAAGCACACTTTACACAAATTCTATCCATGGTTCTCATTTGATATGCTATTTTCCATTGAACTCCTTCCATCAATTCTATGATAGTAATGCAATATCTCATGATAGAATTGAAGCATGGTTGGAGAGATCCTACGTAGATAGATTACCCATGAATTATCACAACCACATTTCTAATATAATGGATAGAGTTTATCATGCTTAAATTTTTCCCATATTTACTCTATTTTCATTCCAAGCCCTGTTTCTAATATTTTGTCATGAACATGTGTTTGCAGGCTTGGAATTACCAGGATTGCTACAATGGCATTGTGACTTTACGTAGCTCATTTTTCTGCCATTTGTAGCGTAGGATAGGAGTAGGGTATAATAGGCTAGTATATCTTCTTTGTACAACTCACCTTTGCTTTCTAGTTTGTTAATTAGTTTTATGTTTTCCTTTTCACTTTAGTTATTGTTGGCTAAACAATGAATGAAATTCTCATTCAAGATGGAAAGAAATAGAATACTTCACCACTAATGTTCTTGTCAATCAATTTTTGAATTTAATTTTATATATGGGAAAAATTTACTTCATCTCATCCACAAATTTCCTATGTGTTGGGTAATTTTCAGATCACTAATTCCATGCATAATCATCATGTCAATTATTTTCCAAGCATGTTTTCATCTTACAAGTAGAATAATTTAAAATAAAGATACTATTTAGTTACTCTTGGGATGGAAATGAGCACTCAAATGTATTCAAACCTCATATGAATATGATTCTAATTGGAAGATTTTGCTTGATTGAATTTCTTATGAGTGTTGATCTTGATGTCCCATACATGTTGAATTTAAATTTTGAGTATTAAAATTTTTCCCATATGAAATTCAAGCCACTCCAAATCCTTGTAATATCTTTAGATGATTATTTTTCCTTGGGTTTGGAGTTATCCAAATCGTTTATTTCACATTTCTCTTATCTTCTCTCACTTTCAGCCAACATGATTTTTCGGTATAGACCTTTTTAGCATAATGAACTTTGTTGATTTTAATTTATTTTGAGATATTTTATTTCATTACTTTTAGTTTTGTTATTTTTTGGCATTGGTTGCACATGTCTTATGCTTTGTTCCTAGTTTTTCAAGTAGAAGTTTCATATTTTATTTCACATCCTTCTTAATTCAAGTTTCATCTCATACACAACAATAAGAGACATTTAATCACACTATCTAGATGCATGTTTGAGATTGTGGAAAACACTATTATGTAAATCTTTCTGTTGATATCGTTTTCAGAATTTTTTAGGAATTAATCATTTTGTTCCCCAAAACTCTAATTAACCAAAGACTCAATCTTAGCATTGTCAATTCAATCGATTTTCAGACTTGATATTTTCCTGAAGAGTATCTTCCATCCTTCAAATGTGCTGATTTGTGGTCACTCATTATGGTTACATTCTTAAGAAATCTTATTTTTATCATGGATGAGAAATATACACATGTATCATGTTGAATCCATTCAAATTCTTGAGAGTTGTAAGTATCTTTATGGAATATGTCAACGCAACTTCTAAGATTCTAAATTTGAATCTTCATCATTTATTTTTTATCCATGATAGTGATTTTCAAGATGTCAATTCCTTGTGGTCTGTAACTTGTCAATCTATTGGGCCCCACACTCTTCGACACACCTTGAACCAAAAAATAAGTTTATTCATAATCAATAAATATAAGAATTGTTTGGATTAGTTTGGAATATATTCTATTTGATCTCTCGTAGTCACGAGATTGCTGATTTTTGTTTTCTAGATTATATGTCTCATTATTTTTAATGGAAAACCTATCTAGTAGAGATACAAGATACACACTCTTCTTTTCCATTCCATTTTTTCTACATTCTATGCGACATGTAATCTCAAGGAAGTGAAATTCATGATTTGATCTCTAATGAGAACACTCTTGGGAGACTGGAGGATATCATTTTCATGAACATGCCCATCATGCCAATTTTATCACTTAGTAGATATCTAATCTTAATTAATTCATCCAATTTTGATTTCTAATTATATCTTTCATTTGTGTTGGGGAATTCAATCCATCTAAGTTGTGACCTGAGATCAGTTGCACCTTTCCAATGTGTCTTGATTGTGATCTTTTCATGATGATTTCCACTTGCCTATCACAAGGTTGAAGATGATTATACATGTTTCACATCATTGTCGTCTGTAATCAAAGGAAACACATGCCTTGGAGTACAATGTTGATAATCTTCGAATCATATTTTTATGACTAATGTTTGTAGGTGGACTGGTATCTTTAGAAGGTAGATGCAATTGGAAGTCTAATGGTCCTATTTGTTTAATTTGATTGACTCTGATTTCAGGAACAAGACATTATGTTCAGGGATTCACATCTCACGAAAATCAATGACACTAAGTCTCTTGTTGAAGGGAATAGTGTGGGAAAGTGCCTAATACTTATCTCTAAAAAAGAAGGCTGTGATATTTGACTAAATGAACAATAGATGAATACTTGATGACTGAACTAGCCTTTATAGAGAGTTTATGACAACCAACATAGTCGAAGTTTACAATAGCTTAGCATGCTTCCTAGAATTAGTTTAATTATGATCTTTTCTTTTCTTGTTAGTTTTATTTTAATAAGTTAGTCATTTAGAAGAAGAATTTCTCCCAAACTGTCTAAGATCTGATCATATCATTCTCTTTTTTTAAGTAGGTTGGGGAAATGGATTGTGCAACCAACAACTCATGATTTTTCTCTTGAAATGAAAGGAACTCAGGGAAGATTTAATATGAAACTTGGTTGCTCAGATTCCTTTACAAAATTGTTTGATTAATGAACCAAGATTGTCACCAATTTAACAGTTGATCAGAAATATATTCTCGTTCATTTATTTGCATAGTGTTTTATGATCTAGTTGATGTTTGGAGTCATTTTAATGACTATTTTGATGCCCCCCATAACTGTCAATTTTTCCTCTTTGTTATATCAAATTGAATTATTTGGATCTATGTAGTTAATGGTTATCTTTTATAGCAAATACAAAATGGCACTTTGGTGAGAAATATGAAATGGGTCTTTTATTGAAAAATTGATTATCCACAAGTGTGCAAAGGATTGACTTATGTCAAGAAATATTGAGAGATTATGGATTTATGGAATGTTTCATGGGACATAATTTTTTGAAAATATGTTTTGATTGAGTATCTACATTAAGCCATTTTTCTAGATTCCCAGAAGATTTTTTTTATGTGACAATTGAGTGGAGAATTGTGTTGCAATTTTTTTTTCACTAGATTATCAATTCTTGTAATCTAGTTTGTTCTTCATTTCAGATCGGAAACTTTGGGAATATTTGCATTGGGCTTGATATTTAGTGAATAAATTTTCTTGATTGGTTATTTCCCTCATATTACTTTCCAATATTTCAATGAAAAAAATTTCAATGTTGTTGCACCAGATTTGTTGCTTGCTGCAGGGTTCTTATTTTTCAGCCAATTTTCATCCTTTTGATGAATGACATTCTAGCTTCATAATTATTTTAGTTTAGTTTTATTTTCTATGAATTCATGTCTGATTTCAAATCTTTCTTTTTTCTTTTACATATTGCTTCCATCTTTTGATTTGAATGTTGGTATTTTCCTTGAGCTGAATTGACTTCTTAGTCTTCATTAAGGATTACTCTTTAAAATTTTGGTGAGAGGTTGGTCCAATTCTAGTCACATACTATATAATTTTTTTTACAAGTCATAAGAGGCATGGGCTTCTCTATCTGAATGTGCATTCATGAAGTTCTTAACTGTGGGTATGGACTAATAGTTGTGGTGGAACACATGTGCCTGCTGAGCATACCATAATAATCCATAAGTATAGGAATGTGTCTATCTATCTTTTCTTTGAGCTCCATTCACTTCATATTAATAAATGGAAAATATTATGATGGTTTTAGGGGAAATCTATGGGTTAAACTAAAATGCATAACATCTACTTAGCAAATCAAAGAAACTCTCGTACCACCCCGCTTCCTTCACACCCTATGTGCACATTCATATCTATATGAAAATCTAAAAGGGTGAGCATATTATGAAATAAAAAAAAGGGAAGTTGAAAGCACTATCAATAGTGTGGGAAGTACAAGTAAACCCATCAGGGCTATGGATGCCTGGTGACAGCGGGGCCATGCTTGTATGGTACCGAGGCAACTTTGTCAGGGCTATCGATGCTCACTGGAAGCAAAGAAATTCCAAGAAAAGAGAGATGAAGAACACACTTATGCAGATGTTTGCCTGTTATAAAAGTGAAAACCCACGGTTGAACCAAAGCTAATGTGAAGTGTGCAACCAGTAAAAGAATTTATCTCACTTTTTGGCTCTTTGAAAAAGATGTGTTAGATTATTAGTACTAGAAATGTTGGGTTATATATTTTAGAATGTTGGCATTATTGTGGTACCCATGACTATTGGAAAATTGTTTGCAGTCTTGTTGAGCTTATCTTTAAAATTCATATATGAAGTAAAGGCCCTCGAATTCTATTGACAGAGATAACTAGTTCTTCCAGTGTGTCGCAATTTGTTGTGACTGCAACAACCCCCTTTTACTTTTTCTTTTACAAGTGAAAGGAAATGGGATGCCTATTAAAAATTTCAAGCCTATTTCCTAATCCTCTACTACTTGAGCCTAGTGATATCTCTTTGCCTACCTTGAGAGAGTTGGGGGTTTTATCTCGATTGATGAATTTTTGTGATGGGTGTTGGTTATTACTTTTGATCTGATGATTTCAAATGTCTTCATGTTTCTTCTTGACCTATGATGTTTTTGTTGACATTTGTGTGATATAATTGACATATCATATTCTGACCTTTTGTTGATTCTGAAGTGCTTGGTGATATTATGTTGTGGCAAGGTTTGTTCTATTGCATGTCCTGATTGACTGACTCAAATTATGCATCTTATTTCTAGCATGATTGTGCTCCATGTTTCAACTTTTATACTATTTCATGTGGATCTTAATCTTCGGTTTCGAATAGGCACATGCAGTTTCAGGACATTCATCTACAATCACCATGTTATCACTAAATAAACCTTACACTCTCTTCTAAATTGGATTAACAACATGGAATATACTGTTTATGTCACATGGATGATGTCATCCTTCTGTTTTGCAGGAGTAGGTTTGTAGAGACACTTCATTCACATGAATGATCTAGCCTTAAGAGGCCCATGGGGGAATCTCTTGATCCTTCTCCATAACCTAGACCTTGATTATTTCATGGATTCTCCTTATTGGGAAGCAAATTAACTTTGATTGCAGTTTCCTTGAGGTTGGAAGCCCCCAAGGGAGTCAGACCTACCTTTTTTTCTAGCCTATCCCTAAACCTTTTCAGAATAATCTACACCAAGTCTTTTTTGGTCTTACCTCTTTCCAATATCCATTCCATAAGTCCATTCAACTTCCTAGTTGTGAATCCTTGTCGTACCGTTTACTAATGCCTCTTAGCTATTTGTTGCATGCATAGTGGTTTGATGTATAGATCTTTTCCTTGACCTAATCGATTCATGCTCCTCATGATTTGAGTATATACACCCTCTGAGATGTGTATATTGGCTGGATTAACCTCTCATGTGTGCTTGGTTAGAGTTGACGTCATGTTTTTACTCGTCGTAACTTGCAACGTTAAATCGTCACACAAAGCATCATCCTTTCGCTTTCTTCACTTTCACTTCATTGCAACTTAATTGCCACATTCTTGGTCACCATATGCCTCACTCCTCTCCATAGCGTCTGATTTCTTGGATCCTACCCTATACGTTTTTTTCTAAATTACCCCCCCCATGTGCGGAACCTTGACTAGTAGAAGCCTGAGGGGGCATGGAACCTAGACTCATGCAATTTGGGCTTAATTTTCTAACTTGTGATTTAATTTAATTTAATTTTTATTTTTCTTTATTTTTCTAAATATTTTTTTATATTTTATATTTTATTTTATGTATATTATATTATATTGTTTTATTCTATTTATTTTCATAAATTATTTATTTTGTTTTCCTATGGTTTTCCCATGATTTTCCCTTAATATTACTTCAAGTAGTTAACATTACTTAAGGGAAAATTTATTCATGTTAAACATTTTACATGGGGTGAATTTATTTTTTTACATGGATAAAATAATTTGCACTTAATAAACAAACCATTTAATTAAGACCTAGGCTATAATATACATTTGTATATATATTCTTTTTTTTTGTAAGTAAGAGTATTTTATTAATATATAAAGAGCCTCCAAAAACAAAACCAGAGTTACAAAATGTTCAGAATTGTCGTGCTGTAATAACTGAACTGTCCCAAGGGGAAACCAGTTTAGCCAGCTAGTGTTATGGTCTACATGTCTATCAAACTAGTAAAACTGTAAACAGAGCTGAGAGTAGTAAACTAAAAACATGAGTAGAGTCTCCATGAGGGTCATACATTTGGATTATAATCTGGACAGGTGGCATGGGTTGCCTCGTTCTAGATCTCTTCTTCGACAGGTGTTCCTCACCATTCCATCTGCATGTCAGCATCTGCATTATCCACTACTGCTGCAACCTCCCCATCCATGTGCATGGCTTGCCCCAAGTTTCCACCTTCCGTTGGAAGCTCCTGTTCGCTGCTACCAAACGTTTCTGCTGGGATGTGCTCGGCTTGCGTTCTTGCTCCCTGGAAGGTGGAGAGGATGTGGAGGAGTGAAGAGGCCTTCCCATCCAGTTGCTGTAGTCAGAATTGTAGATCATCCACGCCCTGTCGAAGCTCAAAGAACAGCCCGTAAAGAATGCTCATGCTATCCTGCATCTGCTCATCTAGGATGGAGTCAGAGATAGAATGTGGAAAAGGTGGGGCCTCCAAGGGTGGGCGAATGTGAAAGGCTTCTGAAGCCAACACAGGTGCGCTGGCCGGGGGAAGTGGAGGTGCTTCAGGAGGTACCTGAGAAGTGGAGGCCTTGTCCAGGATGGGCTCTGAGGGTAAGCCGAGCGAGCTGTGCGTAAGAACCAAACCGTCAAGCCGGGAAGAGGTGGCGAGTGGTTCAAGTTCAGGCTGCGAAGAGTGCGATGAGTGCAAGGAGTGCAAGGAAAGCGGATATTTGGAGGGGGATAGGTGTCTGAGGCCAAAATGGAAACCAGGGCGAGGTATAGGCACTTGTGGCCGAGATGGAAACCAGGGCGAGCCCCTTCTTGGCCTGCCTCTTTTCCTAGGCATGCTGACAACTCCGGGGAAATGGTTGGGCTGCGAGGGCTGGAGAAGAGGCAGTTGCAGGAGAGCGCCAAGGAGCTGGTAGGAAGGCTTTGAAGCACAACAAAAGAGCGCCAAGGAGGAGGTAAGTTAGAATGATCCATATCTGTGCATCTGGAGGAGATGAAGGTCGAGCCACATGCAGAGGTTGACGACGCCTTCAATGAGATCGTCCATCAAGAGGACAACCAGAGATGGGAAATTCACCAAGATTAATGGTGCCTCGGATGTCGTAGGAGGATTTAATTGCAAGGGGTGGCGGGTGTTCTTGGCACGGATCCGTCACATGGCTTTCGCCATGCTGGCCTGTGCGCACCTCCTCATTTTGCCATGTGTCCCGCACCATCACCCGATTCGGGGCCTTATCCACTACTGTGGCTTTATGCTTACAGTGCTAGAGTATGGGATGTAACGGATTGAGGGATGCTTGGCACAGGAGTTCCGATCCCTCCCAATCCATCCCCAAGTTTGCCAAATCATCCACCATTTGATTGGCCTTCCTTCTGATGTGAGAGGGTATGAAGGCCTGATTAGGTTGCAGGAGATTCGTGATTTTTTTTAGTCCATGAGAGAGTCTCCAGTAGGGTGGGATTCGATCCAGGTCAGCTCCATTTAGAATTCTCCTGAAGAGATTGATAATGACTAGGGAATCCCCTTCTACAATCAACTTGCTGAAGTTGTGTTCATTTGCTAATTGCAATCCTCTGGTGAGCCCCCAAAGCTTAGATACATTTTTCATAGTGTGGCCTAGGATATCTGCTTTAATGAGAAGGATGTGTCCTTGATGATTTCGGAAAACCACTCCATAACCTGCTACTCCCGAGTTAGCTTTGGAGGCTCCATCAAAATCGAGTTTGATGAAGCCTTCCTCAGGGGGAGTCCAAATTGAAGGGATGCTTTGAAGAGGGAGTGAGAAGGGGGAAGGGGATAGGTTCTAAGCAAGAGGGATTTTCCAATACTGAAGGATAATAGGTTCAGAATATGTTCCCATTAGATCCTTTGCAGTCCAATGATGAAGGCTGATAGTTTCCAGGATGTTGAGGCGACATTGGTTCCAGCAATGTTGCCAAGGGATCTGGGCATTTCTGAAGATCCTTCTATTTCTTTCCTTCCAAATTTGCCAGAGTATGAAGCCTGGAAGAAGTTGCCAGATATGGTTAAGAAGGGGTGATTGAAAAGCCCAATCTCTCCAATATGCAATAGTGTCGATGACGCTGTCTCGTTTGCGATCCGAGGTGCGCATGATCTACACACTTTGGTCCCAGACTTGAGCTATGTAGGAGCAGGTATTGAGGAGATGATTCATGGTTCCAGCTTCTTTTCCATAGAGCATGAAGATAGACAGGCCCACAAAACCCTGTTTTGAAAGGTTATCCCAAGTGAGAATTCTCAAATGAGTGACAAGCCAGAGGAAGAGAGTAATTTTTGGCCAGTGTTTTAGGGCCCAAATTTTTCTCCAAACTCTTCCTGTGTGTTCAGGATCAGAGTGAGTTTTGATGGCATAGGCCTCTTTTGTGCTGAAGGTGCCCCTTGGAAAGTATCCCCATCTTAGAATGTCTTCTCCGGTAAGAGTGAGAATTTTCCGTTTTCTCAATTCCTCATACCAGGGTTTTAGGTCCACATGTGCCTCTATATTTAGGTGCTCTTTATTTAAATTTCAACATCTCCAGGTGGCATCTGTTGGGTCATCTTTACAATAGTCTGCTACCTTTGTCAGTCCCACCTGAGTAGCTAGGATGTTGATACTGTCAACCGAGTCTTCTTGGTCTAGAGTTGGCCATTGCTACCATGAATCCTTCCAGAAGAGGGCTGTTTTCCCATTCCGAATTTCCCAAAAAACATGATTTGTTACCAGATGTCGATTTTGCTTAGCTGTAGCCCAGATTAAAGATCCAGGGTTGTCCCCATTCCACCTGATAAAGTTCCTCTCCACCATATTGGGTGCATATTTTCCCCTCCATAGCTTGGCCCATAAGTCATTGGGTTTTTTTAGCCATCGCCACCAGATCTTGGCACTAAGGACTTTGTTCATGATTGAGGGGTCCCTTATCCCAAGTCCTCCCTGAGTTTTGGGCTTGCAAAGTTTTTCCCAGCTAATCAGTGTGATTTTTTTACCTGTATTGAGGCCCTTCCATAGGAAGTTCCTTTGCAAGTTTCTTATGGTTGTAAGGACAAAATTAGGGGCGACAAGCACCGAAAAGGTGTAGATTGGAAGGGCTTGAAGCACCGCTTTAAGAATAATGAGGCGACTGGGAAAGTTTAGGGATCTGTAGGTCCAGGAAGAAATCCTTTCGGCAAAGGAGGAGAGGAGATGCTCCCAAGAGGTGTTTCTAAGGGAATTGTCTAGCAGGGGAATGCCAAGGTATTTGGACGGAAGGGAGCTTCTGGTGAACCCAAGGATGATATAGATATTATTCTGGATTGGAGCAGGTGTATTGAAGAAGAAGATCTGGGATTTGTCTTTATTGAAGTCCAATCCTGAGGCCTCATAGAAGGTTTGAAGGATCGAGAGGAAGGAGTGTGCTTCTTTAACTGTGGGGGAGTCCATCATCAAGGTATCATCAACAAATTGGCTATGAGAGATCGGGGGGGGGGATACCATGCAGAGGTAGACCCATCAACGAGTTGCTTGCTATGGCTGCATGAATGGATCGATTGAGACCCTCGGCCATGATAATGAAAAGGAAAGGGGACTGAGGATCTCCTTGTCTGATTCCCCTGGAGGGAGAGAAAGGATGGGAGGGAACCCCATTAACCAAGATAGAGAAAAAAATTGAGGAGGTGAGATTTAGAATCCACTCTACCCAAAGGTGGTCAAATCCAAAGGCAAGGAGCATTACACGCATGTAGTCCCAACTTAACTTGTCAAAGGCCTTAGAAAGATCAAGTTTAAGTATCATACCTGGCATTTGGGTCTTCTGCAAGGAGTGGATAACTTCATGAGCTAAGATGACACTGTCCAGGATCTACCTACCTTCGACATAACCCGATTGTTCCAGAGAGATGATCCCTGGCAGGATGGGCTTGAGTCTTCTAGCAATCACTTTGGTTAGGAGTTTGTAGATGACGTTGCACAGGGAAATGGGCCGGAACTGCGTGGGGTGAGAGATTTGCCCCTCCTTGGGTATGAGGGCTAGGAAATTCATGTTAAGAGCTGGGAGGACTTGTCCTGAATATCGGGAGTCTTCAATGATTTCCTAAACCTCTTCCCTGATCATCTGCCAACAATGGTGGAAGAAGTCGCTAGTGAATCCATCTGGACCTGGAGCATTTCCTTTGGGGGTGTTTTGAAGCACCTGGTCTACCTCCTCAATAGGAATGGGCCTAAGTAGGGAAGAGTTTTGTTTCAGAGTTATTAGGGTGGGTATATGCTGCGTGATCTTGGCGATGGCTTGAGATCTATCCGCTAGGGGTTCCGTGAGGAGATCCTTGTAAAAAGAGACCAATTCCTTTTCCAGTTCCTCGTGGGAACGGATAAGTTGGCCATTGGTGGAGGTTAACTGAGTGATTCAGTTGGTATGTCATTGTTGAATGGTGGTCCTGTGAAATAATTTTGTGTTTCGGTCACCTTCCTTGAGCCATTGGATGAGAGATTTTTGCTTCTAGAGAGTCTCTTCTTGGGCTTTCCTTGCCTCCAGCCATTGATTAATATCTGCCTCCTTGATTTTAATATCTTTCATAAGACCTTGCTCCCAGATATGTCTCTATCTCATGCTCATTTGTTCTGTCAGTTGCTTTTGGGAGTCAAAGATGTTGCCAAAGGTTTGCCTGTTCCAGAGTCTAAGTTGTTGCTTAAGGTTCTTGAGCCTTTGCTAGAATCGGTACATTTTGGAGCCATGGGGTACCTTTGCCTCTCTCCACCAAGCTTGGATATTATTATGAAAATCTGGGTGGCTAAGCCAGAACTGTTTGAATCTGAAAGGTTTTCGACATGGGGTGGCAGGCACCTCCAGCCAGAGTTGGATGGGCTAGTGATCCTAACCATGCCAATCTAGAATACTTGACTCTAGATCTGGGCCTTCCAGCATGAGGGACTCAGAAATTAGGAAACGATCCAGTCTGTAGGCAATTTGATGTGTTCTAGTTCTTCTGTTTGTCCAGGTGTAAGTGCCATTGGGGGTTTCTAGGTCTATGAGGTTGTTGTTGTCAATGAAACTACCAAAGTCACTGGCTTCTCGATCCAGGTGCCGAGTACCTCCTCTTTTTTCTTTCAGGTTGCGAATGAGATTGAAGTCTCCCCCAAAAATCCATCTGTTTCTCTCAACTAAGGTAGACAGGTACTCCAGGTTGTTGAGAAAGGCCTGCTTGTCCTCGGGGCTGTCTGGCCCATAGACATTAGTAGGGAAGCCAGGTTTGTTGGAGCCAAGGAGCCTATAGGCTGTTGTAATGGACCAATTGGTAGTGATGAAGTTTTCCATGATGGTTGTGTTGGGGTTCCATAGCATAGCTAGGCCTCCTGCCCTGCCAGTGGCCACTATGGAAACTGCCTCCCCTTGCTTCCAACAGTAGGGGAGAAGCCTGTCTATGTCTTCAGTGGTGCATTTTGTTTCTTGGAGTAGCATAATGTCTGGTTTTTCTGCCAAAATCAGTTCTCATAGCAGCTTATGCTTGCTACGTTTATTGAGACGTCTTATATTCCAAGATATGATATTCATGAGGAAGAGGGGGGATGGAGAGGGGGAAATCTGTCTGAGATAAGGTGGATTTGACCGGAGTTCACCATGAAGTGACCTATCTCTTGTATAAGCTTGTTTTTTGACTTAATTCCCCTTTTCTTTTCATCTTTCTGTGGCTTAATCTGACCCTTTGACTGATTACCCTATATTCCCAGACCCTTATTGGATCTGGCTGTGGATCCAGCTGAGGAGTTGAGGAAACTTTGTGCACTTTCCACAATTGGTATGGGGGTATGGTGTACAGTTTTTGGTGTCGATAAGCATGCTCTAGATGCTCCAGGTCTACTCCTGCTAGTTCCTTCTCGTCAAGATCCATCTCGGCATTTCCGTCCTCTTGCTCCAAGTGGCTCTCCATTCTAATATCTGGATCTATTGTCGAGTTGCTTGGATCCTTTTCCTGTATTGGTCCTTTACCCCCTATGCCTTTTTTTTGGGGCACGGTTTCCTTCTAGAAATCTTTGGGGTTTTGGGGGTCTGAGGGATTCTCCGATTGATCTTGTAGTATCTCATATTTATTGCTGGTGGATGGATCCTTGTTTGTATGAGTTACTTGTTTTCTTCCTACTTGTCTTCTCTTCCCTGATGTCAGAATGAAGCCATCCCTGTCTTTGCTGACCTCTGAGTTCCCTTCTTTGTGCGCAAAATTGAGGGGGCATTCTATGAAGAGATGTATGTGCTCATGACATTTCCGACATCTAAATGGAATATGTTCGTAGTCGATGGTTTGCATCCAGTATTCGTCGTGGTACTCTTGGATTATGGATCACAGGAGTGGCTTGGGTATGTTCAGGTATACACAGATGTGTGCATATGAGGTGTATCTTCTTTGCTTTGTGGCCTCCTGTGATTTCACATAAACCCCAATAGTATTACCTATGCCTGCCAAAACCTCCTCCAACCAGAATTCCTAGGGTAAGGAGTATAGTCTAATCCAAATTGGTGCATGTGCAAAGTCTTCTTTTTTAGGGCTGAATTTCTCTGTCCAGAGCCTTAAGAAAAGTCCTGCTGAGTTGAAAAAGTAAGGCCCTCCATAAAAAATATGGTTGCGGTCCTCCAGGTTGTACAATATGATGCTGAAGAATCCCTTGGAGCCCAGTTGCAGTTCATAATGCCCCTTTGGCTTCTACCAATGTTGTGTCCATTTGATCAGGTCCTGTTCTGAGAGCCAGAGCCCTAAGAATTTGCCTACTAACGCGTAGTCCCTCATATATTGCTTTTGTTCCTCAATGAGTGGTGAACTGATGATGTACTTTGGGGCTTGTGGTGCTTGTGGGATGCATTTTCCTGGTAGCCATGGCATTGATGCTGTTGCACGTATTGACGCATTAACCGAGTCAACATCCATCTCTTTGTCCTTGAAATGTCCTTCCATCATGAGATTTGAGCATAGATCTGGGTGAGGCTCGAACGTGGGCCAGTTTGATCCTTCTCCCAGGCTTCCATTCATCGTTATCCGGTTGTAGGAGGTGCCTTTCGGCGCTCCCTCCTTCAGAGTCATTAGCCCCAGCGGGGCGAAGGTTGTGACAGTGTGGCCGAAACCCTAAACCTAAGTTGCAGAGCACTCATTCATGGGATTACATTTGTATATATATATTCATTTTGATTTTGATTTTCCATTATTTTCATTTTATTTTCTAATAATTTTTTTTTTCATTTTGTAATTCTATTTTTTTTTTCCTTTTTTGCTAAACCCTAACATGTACATACATTTTCTACCTTTTTATTCCCCCCCTTCACACACAAAAAAAAACTCGCGTACTATCCCAGGTCCTATTTTTTAAGATTTCCTATATTTTAGGAAGGATTCCCTATTTTCAAGGAATTTTCTACGTTTTAGGAATTTCTTCCTACCCTCCCCAAATGGCATGGGAACCATATTATCTCATTAAAATTTTTATTATTCCCAATGCCTTAAAATTTATACCATATTATATCATGAACAAGTTTTATTGGAAAATTAATTTAATATATGTGTGGGAAAATGTGTGTGTTATAATATTATTTGAACAATTCACGAAAATTGACTTAAGTTTAAAGCTAGTCGGGATTTGATCGTCAAACATGCTAGTCAAGAGTTGATCGCCGACATCGTCATCGACAAATCCACTAATTTTTACCCCACTTTCCAGCATGAAAACCCGACGATGAAATGTGAAAACCCCACCTTACCTTTTTAAATATTATTTTAATACTTACCTTGGAGAAGGTGCACCTTTTTAATATGATTTTCATATTTGTTTTAAAAATTCTGTGCATTGAAGTCATCGATGAAATGCATTGAAGTTATCATAAAAAAAATGCATTGAGATGATCTTCGACAAAATGGGTGGGGTGATCATCGACGAAATTGAGTGGAGTGTGAAATTTAGAAGGTGAACCAATAATCCCGACGACGATGAACCTTAAAATAATATTTTTAATAAAATATTAATTTAATATCCCTTGGAAAGTGTGTACTCATTGAATTGTATTATTTAATACATTTTCGTTTGGGAAATTATTTAATATATATTTTCTAAAAAGTCGTGCAACACTTGATCGACGAAATGAGTTAAGTGAGGTGATCAACGAAATGAGCTTATGAGGTGATCACCGAAAATATTGATTTTCGGGTCGGGAGTGTTGAGTGCGGTATGATTTGGGATGAGCTAAGTTGGATCACCCATGCCACATTAGGGGGAGACTTGGGATATTATATGGGAATTTAATCCCTTTGGACTATGTCCATGCGGTGGTTGGGGGGAAGATATATATTATATTTTTTTATTTTGTTTTAATTTATTTATTCATTTTTATTATTTTTTATTTATTTTTATTTCATTTACTTAATTTGTTTTATTTTTATTTATAATTATATTTAATTTAATTTTTAATTTTTCATGAATAACTAGTTTCTCGTAGGATAAATGAATAAGAAACTTGAATGTACCTAATGGTTAAAAATATGTGTTTCCTCCTCAGAGGTCACAAGTTCAAATCTAGAGGTGGTAGGGAAACTGTTATTATTTTATTAGTTTTAACCTTAGTAATTTTTATTTTTATATTAACGGGAGGGGGGGGGGTTAACTAATTTAGTTAATTTTAATTTTAAATAATTTTTACATAGGATTAGGAGTAATCATTTCTTTCAGATTTTGTTAACAATTATATATAATGTAAATAATTTTGCTATTTTTCTATTTTCTATTTTATTTCATTTTATTTTTAATTATTCTTTTAATTATTAAAAAAAAAGGAATATTAGCTGAAATTAAACTACAAGCCATAGGTCTCATGCCCGCTCAAATTCTCATTCAAACTATCTATAGGGGATGAACCATTTAAATCATTATTTGACGAACTCTCTTATGCATGTGAGACTCCTTTTGCAGGTTGAAGATAACCGGTCCAGATTCGCCCACGGGCTAAATCGATGGTTGTTGAGCAACAATCTTTAGATGTGAATACCTATTTCTAAATGTGTTGGAAAGGTATCAGACTAAATAATGCAGTGGCAAAGGTTCCCAGGCTAAACATGTGAAAAAAGACATCAGAAAACTTAGAAAACAACAGACCATGGATTCGGGGGAAAAATGGCCATGCAAACTTTAGGAAGCCATATCTGGAGCTACAAGCCACGAAATCAGAGCCAATAGGACTTGATGGAAAGGTGGAGGAGAGAATAATAGGCTGGGATAGCAAGTGCTAGAATATTGAGAGAAGAAATGGTCCAAAAATGCAAAACACATAAGGAACCAAAATTCAGATGAAGATGCAGATATGCAAACTTCAAACAATCATATCTCGAGCTATAGGAAATAGAATTAGAGCATCAAGGGAACGATAGAAATATAAGATAGAGGAGAAGAATCCAAAATGATCTCATTCAGTAGACTAGAGCCAAAAACACCCAGAACGACTCAAGAAATTCAAAAGACGAAGACAACATGCATAGTGAACAATAATTTCAAATAGATATCATTTGTAAGCTTCCATAGGGGGAATGTAACCACCTAGGTGTCTATTCATATTCCATTTTTAAATCCCACTTCTACATTTTCTAAAATGTACAAATAAATTGGAGAAACAAAAACGAACAACCATGAGCGATGAAGAGACTCTCTTGTTTTATAAAAGAAAGCTAGTTGAATGTAATAGGGGACTTTTTCCCTTTTTAATGAAAGAGAGTGTTATTCATTCTAACTTAATAAAGATCAGAATACATTTTGAAGTCATAACTGTTTGCAAATACTTTTGGGACTATTCTACACTTGTATTTGTGGTTTAAGTTTTCTAGGTATTAATCATGTGAACTATTTCTATGCTTATTATTTAGAATTCTTATACTGTTGTGATTTCTTATGAGTGTGGGGATGATGTTACAGATTTCTTCTTAAACTATTTGAGATGATATCTGCAATATTATTGATATAAAATACTTTGGCTACCATGAACTATTTTTGTTTTCCAAGTATCATTTTAAGATGTGCTCATCTATTAGTTTTTCTCTTGCGGGATAGATTAGAATTAGTTAGATTATATTAGTTTCTTTTAGTTTAATTTACACTTAGGATTAATTAGAACTCTTTGGGGGGGAAGTTTGATGTATTTCCCCTTTTTCTTCTTTTAATTCTGAGTAGAAACGAGGTCCATATACCCATCGGAAACACCACCCCAAACGAGAGTAGGTCTAATTGGGACCTGCCATCAGGTGTTGTCCCTTACCTTCTTGACATGCCATTCAAACCCGGCAACACAAGGTTGAAAGGTCAACAAATGGATGAAATAAGAGCTAAGGGAGTATGTTTCAATTGTGATAACAAGTACGGTAAGGGGCATAAATGTGGTGAGAAAAATTATTCTACATAGATCATGAAGAAGAAGAAGATCAAGAATTGTAACCATCGAAAGATATAGAACTCAAGGAGACTAATCCAACCATATCTTGTCATGCAATATTGGTTGGCATTAGTACGCTGCAAATCTTAAAGATAGAAGGATATATAAAAAATAAAAAGGTAATAGTGTTGATTGATTCTAGTAGTACCCGTGTAACATACCCAACCACCAACAAGATGAGCCACACTACTTCAAGAATGTACTTCAAGAACTAATTTTGAATTCTAATAACAATTAATTAATGAAGAAGCATGAAAGACACACATGCAATAATCAACATTCATGCTACAACATAAAATAAATGAACAATATACCATGCACAACAATAACCAACAAATAGGAACATTATAAATACATATCTCAAAGCTAACAATTAATACACAACATAAATAAATATACAAGCAAAGGAAACCATGATAGAGAGAACTTATTTTAAATAAAATCAATCACCAACCGGTAGCATACCAAGGAAATTCCTCCCAATCATAGACATTGTTGTTCATTCACTTTCAACAATAGTGTCACCCTCGAGCCAGGGCTATGAATCCACAACGACAGGTCCTAGGCCGACTCAATTTTTTTTTTTATCTAACGGGCTCTCAAGTTTTCCCAACCACCCAACAATCCTAATTTCCATATCTCTTCCCCTTCATCTTGCACAACCCAAATAAATGAACCCCTTTATATTCCATGTAGTCCCTTAGGTTGTTCCATTTCTCTCTAGGGCTCCAGTTCTATTGGTCAAGAAATATCCATGTTGGAACTCCAAGGATTCTCAGCTGCGGACAATTATTTTAGAACTACTATAAATCTGATGCACACATGCATCCATTCTCTCTTGGAATGATCAATAATTTCTTACACCCATCTAGCAATGGCACTCCTCCTCCAACCATTTGTTTCCATGCCTAGACCAAGAGCACACAAATTAGCAAGAATGAGGAAAGGAATCCCAATCAAAGAACAATAAAATGGATGAGTAGAAAAATGAATGTGACCCCATGGAATGAAGAACAAGCTCCCAACGAATGAGTGAAAGAACGATTAACCTCCAAAGAACCCAAAAGAGGGTTTATATATTTACTTGGAAATAAAGAACCACATGGCCTTTCCCCAAGAAGCTCATGTAACCACTTTTATCAATTAAAACCACGATGGGTAAATAAAAAATAATAAAAATAGTTATCCCTTTTAGCCATCTCTCATGGAATCATAGCCCCCAATATCTTGTCCTTGTTCATCTAGGCACCTCGACCTTTCAACATACTAGCTCACATGCCCAAGTCACTTTTACATAATGCATTCTAGTTCATATGGGTTGAAAATAGGGTGTTACATCCCCCTCCCCTTATTTTTGGCACTTTCCTCAGTGCACGATACCATACTGATGTTATTATCATCTTAAATCTAGGATCTTTGGCCTTTAATATGCATAGGTAGTCCAACCAAATGCTTAGATATATATATATATATATATAGGAAGTCCGACCTACATAAATGCATACATAGTCACTCTAACCTAGAACATGCACAAGAATTTTACAATTTATATTTTTGGTAGCAGTTCGAACCAACAAGCTATTATTCCTCATTATCCTGTAGAACCCAAGGAAGTCTACCCATTCTCTACCCTATAGTCCTTCATGTTGTACCACTCTCTTAATGGATTTAGTGCACTCAACCAAGAATTCTCAGAGTTACTGCCCCAGGAACTCTAGCTTCAACAAGTCCACTAGACATTTCTTTGTTCCTTGCCTTTGTCCTTGAGATCGATTTCCTTCTAGTTATCTTTTTCCTGATCTTCCAACTTCAATAACTAACATCTCATCTATATTACATACATACAGTCATCATGAGATATCATCATAACAATTTCACTCATTAAATGTCAAATCTGTTTTATACATGAAAACAAAATTTTCCAACCATGAACTTTCTGCTCATAATTTCTTCCATACTTGATACTGTTCTTCTTGCAATTTCCTCAACCTTTCACTTAGCCACACAAACAGTTAGTATAACATCACAATTTGTAATTATTAATTTCTCAAATCTATTTTATATAGGAAATACATTTTTTATGCATGAAGTTTTTCTCATAATGTTTGGCTCTTGCAACAACAAGCATTGGTATTATTTTTGGGCTTACATCCTTGACATATCCAAGACCATTCTCCTTGGAATTTCCTCAATGTACACGCAACCAAACAGATTGTCACTAATTTTTAATTTCCAATTTACAAAATTGTTTTATATAGGAAAATAAAATTTCCAGGCATGAGATTTTGTTCATAATGTTTGGCTCTTGCAATAGTAGAGACCAACCTTCCTTATGGGCTTACATTATTTCCACATCCAAGACCAGTTCACTTGAAATTTTCCTCAACCTTAATGTAGCCAAATAGATTTTTAGTAACTCATTTAC
>ML778207.1:1058278-1095949 GCA_009831015.1 Picea engelmannii
TAACAAACTAACAATTCAATCACCTTCAGTTAGTATTCATATTAAATATAATGCAATTATCCTTCATTATGCATTTTCAGCACCATAGGATTTTCATAATGCAACAAATAATTACCAATAAATTAAAAATCAATGTGCCAATATCCCTGGGCACATCTACAAAATGCATCCCTGCATTGACTACACAATACCACATATATATGTCATGCATTCCACCATGATGAGTTGGAAGGTCTGGGGAACACCTCAACACATCATCCAAACTCTTCCCAATTACTTGCACGACCATTTGTATACCTTCATCTTCAGCCCATACACAACACTAGGAACATAATTCATAAGTTCTCTTTGATGTCAGCAAAGAGGTTGCAATCCAAACATCAGCTATATAGGGAAACCATTGAGCACTCACATAGCACCATAACCCTTCCATATCCAACCATATCATGGTCTCACACATGACTAGCTCTATGGATATTCATTTCTATAACATGAGTATGTCCCTTGATTTAAACTAGTTATGATCTCATAACCAGTCATAGCACAATATCCAACCAATAATTTATCTAAATACATTCTAGCATCAACAACATTTACATACTTCAGGACTTCGACCATTACATATCAATTTAAATATTGAAAAACTTAACTGAGGGGATTCTTACCTCAATTCCCTTCAACATTTATGCATCCTAAGAAACCAAATGCATACCTGCATGGTTGTTATCACCCTACCTGATGCTACCTGATCAACTGGTATTTGTAGAAGCTCGCAGGCTTCCTCCTCCATCCTTTTGATCACCATTCCTACCATCCTCATGGGTCTTCATATAGATGGAAGTCATAAGAAGTAGCAACATCCATGTCTTTAACCATGCTATACAATTTTTCCTGAATGCATAATCCATCATTAATCATACTCAATTTCCATAGCATCATTATTGCATAATAAAAAACTATTCTAAGTCTACAAGCATTCCATATGCATATCCAAGCATGTACATATGCACAAATGAACATCCAAATGCACCAAGCATTCACTGTCCACATGCCTACTAATGCATATGAATTTTAACTTCATTGTATGCATCATGCACTCTAGTGCATTTCTGTATTAGTTCACTTATTCATTTATTTATTTATGTTGTATTTGGTTGTCCTTGAATTTATTTAGATCCTTGCTTCCTTGTATGTTCCTGTAATTTTCATCTGCACTATTGTTCCTTGGTTTGACACTTTCCAACCAAGTTCCACTTGGCCATTCTCCAATTGAACCAATGTCTTCTATTGGCAACAACTTCCCTTAGGTAGACATATTCAAACTTTACCTTTATGAACATTCCAACACCTTGGAATGAGGTAGCTCACAACATTCCATCCCTCTACTACCACAACATCCTTGAATCAACTTAACCATAATCATTCCACATCCCTGCTATTATTTCTAGTTGTCCATTGGATTACTTCATTTAACAATTCCATGTGCAGCCATACTTTTCCCACTCAATACCATTCCCAATGGAAGTCTATTTTCATCCAGTGACACTTTTCAAGTGAAATAACCTTCATTATTCTATCCTCAATTTCTCTTCATTGGCATCTTTATTCCATTGTGAACTGTGATATTATAAGTGGATTTCTTGCACGAAGTACTTTTAGACAAAGTAGATAGGTTATATCTATCAAATCCTTCCTAGGCACTCCTAAGTTTGGAACATAGAGATGATTCACACCTCACCTCCTAGGCTCCTTGTTCTTTTTCACATCAAGCTTGCAACTATCTACATATATCTACCTTCAGGCTATGGAGTTTTACTTTTCCTTTCTATTCCCATTAATGACATTCTTCACCCATTGGCTTCATGTCCTATGTGAGGATTCTTGTTGTTTTCCCTACAATTTATTCATATTCTGCAACAGTTGAATAATAATTCTTTTGTTCCATAATTATTGAGTTCTTTATCTACTTTTCCTTACTTTCCTTGTAGCTCTTTATTGCCTCAACCAACTTCTGCAAGCTCTGTCATGATTCCATGACTTTGATATCCAATCCTCAACTTAAATTTATCTGATTATACCTCTAATTCTTGAAAATGCGCAGGAAACCATTTTCGTTAGAATTATGCATATTATAGAACTTTGTCAATTAATGCTACATGTCCTTTTTCTGCTCAACTCATGAAGAATTACATCACAATTCTCCAAATTCTAATAATTCTAGATTATTCTCCTCTAAATCATATTTCCGATGGATATACTCATGCCTTATTCCGATCTCTGAGATAAAAGTTGTCTTCTCGAAAAATCCATTTTCACCCCATTTGTGTTTTTTCTCCACTGGGGTAATTTTATTGAAAGGCCAACTTCTGTAAACTACAGAAGAAAATATGTCAGGAAATATAGAAAATTTTGCATGAGACATATATAAAAAGAATGACATGGAATTCATAAAAACTCTCATATTTTCAATCTGATTCTCCAGTAAAAAACTACAACAATATGGAAATGACAACTTTGTCCTTTTTCACCCATTTTTCTAGACAAATTTTTAGCAAAACTTGCTATCTGTCAATATGTGCACTTTTGGAAAAATTTCACTAAAACAACTTTGTTTGTATTAATGAGTATATAAAATGTCAATTAATTAAAATTTTCCAGTTTTGTTATCTAGGGTCACTTTTCCTCTGAAAATATCAAAAATCTCCAATAAGTGGCCAAGAATAGTGGATTTTGGCCTACTTCATTATCCCCATTCCAAACCGCTTAGAATTTATTCAGTTTCTTTATGGTTTATTTCCATGTCTACTTTCTGGACTCTCTCCAAGAGTTTCAACTTAATCTGGATCTCTACCAATGATCTGGACCCAGATATTTAAAAACCACTATTGTTAGGTACTAGATCTATTATAATAGCATAAGCAGAAATATTCCAGTGAATAACAGTGGATTCAACAATAGAAAATAGAGATATTGCAGATAATAACAACATAAAAACAAATAGATGAATTCCACAACACCAGAATAATACCTTTATTGATAAGAAACAATGTTCACTTGCCTCTTCGAGGGAGAAACCTCAAGCATAGGAGAAATCTATTACAATAATTCTCAAGAAAAATCCCTCTCGTACCTTCTACTCTTATTTATACTAATTCTATCTTCTAAAGAACATTTTAGAGGAAGATATTTCTAGAAGTGGAAGATTCTATTAGGTCTTCTTACATTGACTTGTTCATATTTATTAAATAGGCCTTATTAACTAGTATCGACCTTTATTACATTGAAATATATTATTCTACCTACATGAGAAGTTAGGGGGTTAGGTCCCTAACATTCCCCCCCCTTGAAAAACAACCTTTCCGCAAGTCTTGAGATGAGGAAATTCATGGAGAATAGTGGCTAGCTCCCAGGTGGCATATTCTGGATTTCTATCTTTCCACTGCACTAACATCTCGTTGATGGTACGTTGATGGATACAATGTTAATGCTGGTCCAATACTTCGTTTCGTTGCAACCATATAGAACCTTCAGTATCCATCTCCGAAAGATTGGTTTGATTTTGGCACTTAGTTCCAATCACCTTCTTTAAGCATGAGACATGAAAAACATGATGGATCTTAGAATGAATGGGCAGAGCTAACCGATAGGAAATTGGTCCCACACGCTTGAGAATTGTATAAGGACCATAAAATTTGGGAGTAAGCTTCTGACAATGTTAAACTTTGAGTGAAGTCTTCTTGTAAGGTTGTATACGAGGAAACACCTGGTCTCCTGTAGCAAATTGGCATTCTGAACGTCCTTGATCTGCTTATTGTTTCATATGATTCTGATCCATGAAAAAATTATCTTTGAGAGTACAGAGAATGGAAACATGGACTGTAAGAGTTTTTTCAACTTCCTAAACCTTCGAGACCCTTGGTATGTAGGAAATAACTAATGGGGGATTTTGTCTGTATGCTTCTTCAAAAGGAGTCATGTGGGTATCATTATGGTAAGATGTGTTATACCACCATTCAGCTAGGGGTACTAACCAATATCCCATTGATGTTTCTGGTAAAATGCAAAACACCTCAAATATGTTTCCAAAAACTTGCTGACAACTTCAATTTGGCCATTGGTCTATGGGTGATAAGAAGTATTGAGATGTAATTGTGTTCCATGGATCCTTAATAGTTCTTGCCAAAACTTATTGGTGAAAGTGGGATCTTTGTCAGATACAATAGAATGAGGCATGCCATGAAGCTTGAAAATATGATCCACTGTGGATGTTGTGAACCTGTGTTGAAGAGCACAAAAATGAGTATATTTGGAAAGGCGATCAACTACCACCATGATGATTGAATTATTTCCGGATTTAGGTAAGCCCACAACGAAATCCATAGAAATGTCTCACCAACTAGTTGGTGGAATTGAAAGCGGTTGTAGTGTTCCCAGAGATTTGACAGTTTCCCCCTTGTTTTGTTGACAAACATCACATTCAGTCACACAGGTGCGGACGTCTTGTTTCATACCCTCCCCCCAAAAAAGAATATTTGACTCGTTCATAGGTTTTGGTAAACCCATAATGCCTTGTTGTGGGTGAAGCATGAAGCTCAAAAAGCACTGTGGATTTAAGTTGCGACTGGTGGCTTAAATATAGATGAATTTTGTAGAAAATATATTCATTGTTCCAAGAGTACTGTGGAGAAAATGGATAATTGTCTTGCAAGTGTTGGATCAATCAAGAATTTTTGGGGTCTTGCATCCATTCTTGGTAAACAACGTGGAGCCAATCTGGGACAATGAAGGAGAGGGAAAAAAGGGATCCTTCTTCTTCGTACTTTGTGGACAGAGCATCAAACACTACATTATATTTTCCCTTCTTATAAATGATCTCATAATCATATCCAAATAGCTTGGTCACCCATTTTTGTTGCTCCTAAGATGAAATCCTCTATTTTAGAAAATACTTGAGGCTCTGATGGTCTGTTTTAATTTGGAAGCGTTTCCCCAAGTGATAAGGGCGCCAGAGATCCATAACATGCAAAAT
The DNA here is from genome assembly GCA_009831015.1 of Picea engelmannii. Classification (NCBI taxonomy): domain Eukaryota; kingdom Viridiplantae; phylum Streptophyta; class Pinopsida; order Pinales; family Pinaceae; genus Picea; species Picea engelmannii. The sequence goes on from ML778207.1 coordinate 1,063,308, forward strand.
AACCAACATTTCCTTTTCATTGATTTATTGTCCAAGATGTTGCGCTGAGAGTTGTTTTATAATGAAGGCCAAGGGTCTACCCTCTTGCATGAGTACTGCGCCAATGCCTTTCCCAGGGGAATCACATTCGAGGATGAAAGTATTTGTTAAGTCATGAAGGGACAAGACATGAGTTGTGCACATGACTTCTTTCAATGCTTGAAATGATTGATCATCTGCTAGAGTCCAAGTGAAAGAATTATTTTTGAGGAGATTAGTAAGAGGCGTTGCAATTTGTCCATAATTCTTAACAAACTTGCGATAATATACTATTAAACACAGAAAACCATGTAATCTCTTGAGATTTTTTGGGCGCGACCAATCCTGCATAGCTTCAATTTTATTAGGATCCACCCTTACACCATCCTTGTTGAAAATATGACCCAAGTACTCCACTTCCGAATCTCTAAAGGCACATTTAGATTGCTTGAGAAAAAGTTGGTGCTGAGAGAGTAGACTGAGAACTTGATCCACATGGGTAAGATGGCCTATCTAGGTTTTGCTATAGATGAGAATATCATCAAAGAAAACTAGGACAAAACGACAGAGAAAAGGACGGAAAACATGGTTCATGAGACTTTGGAAAGTGGAGGGAACATTATACAAGCTAAAGGGCATGACCAAGAATTCATAGTGACCCTCATGAGTGTGAAAGGTAGTGTTATGAATGTCATCCTCTAGCATGTGTATCTGGTGGTATATAGAATGGAGATAAAGTTTAGTAAAACACTGAGCACCACTTAGTTCATCCAAGAGATCATCAATGACAGGAATGAGGAATTTTTCTTTGATGGTGAGTTTATTGAGGGAGAGAAAGTCTGGACACATGCGCCAAGTATCTTCTTTTTTTAGCACCATGACCACAAGGAAAGAATAAGGTTTGGTACTAGGGAGGATAACACCAATGTCTAGCAATTCTTGAACAATTTTCTCAATTTCATTCTTTTGGGGAACGGGATGATGATAAGGGAGAACAATGAGAGGAATATTATTGGGGATGAGAGGAATGGAATGATCATGAACACCATGAGAAGGAGGAAGTCCTTAGGGAGTGGAAAAAACAACTTTGTGTTTAGAGATGATATATTGGAGGTCAAGATGCATCACAGGTGTCTCAATTGCTTGAATAGAATGGAGTTGGGAAATAATGTTGGAATGACCTTTTTTGAGGAGATTTTCCATTCGATGGGAAATGATGATCTCAAGAGAGCTTATTGTGATACCTTGGAATTTATACTGTTGGCCCACCTATTGGAATTGCATGGTTAATTCCTTAAAATCCATGAGGATGGGACCAATAGTGCATAACCATTCTGCACCGAGCACAATATCACAACCACCATTTTCAATAGAAAACATATGAGATTTCAGGTTGTACTTCCCAATTTGGAGATTCACTTTTTCACAACGCCCCCCACATTTCATGGAACCTCCATTGGAAATCGTGATTTGAAGGTAGTTGACTACAGGTATATAGAAATGGGTTTCTTGGGAAATATGACAGTCGATAAAATTATGAGTGTTGCCACTATCAATTAAGATGATGACCTTTCGATTCTTAATGTAGCCAATGAGATTGAGGGTTTAGGGAGTAGAGAAGCCAGTGAGAGCATTCAATAAAATGACCAGTTCTACTTCTGGTTGGTCAGAGGGCGGGGTAATATTAGTTGACTCGGGTAAATATACTACAGGGGGGTCTCAATCTCTTCTTCAGAAACATCCTCAAAGATGACCATAAACAACTTTTGTTCCTTACACTTTTTCCCCAAAAAATATTTTTCATCATAATTATAACAAAGGCCCTTGATTTGGTGTTCAAACATTTCATCCTGAGTTAATTTCTGGATCTTTAGGGGAGTGGGGGGAGGGGCAGGGTTAGTAGGTCAAGTGCGAGGAACAAAGGAAGGTTTGCAGGTCTGAGTAAAGACAATTTTTTGGGCTTCCTTAGCACATTGAGTAGCTTCCAACCAAGTGTGAGGGCGAGCCATGAGGACCTGGGATCAAATTTCCTCTTTGAGGAAATTGATAAAAAATTCCAGGAAGAAGGCATTAGACATGCCCTCCGTTCTAAAATCCAAGTGTTCAAATGAAGATATGAAGTCTTCCACTTTTCCAGATTGCTTCAACTTGGTCAAACGACCAAGATAGTGGGCGTCAGTGTCAAAGTGGTCATACAACTCTACCACAAACTGAGTCCAAGCAACATACCCCTAGCGAGTCTTTCTATGCCATTACAACCATTTCCAACGTTTCATATCCAAATAGAGAACACCATAACGAAGTTTGGCTAGATCATCAGTAATGCCATGCAAGGAGAAATGATGTTCCATTTGAGTGACCCAACCCGTGGGATCAGATTCGTCAAATTTTTTCACTTCAACTCGCGGAAGACGAGGGTCACGAGGAAGGGAATTGAAGTGAAGGGCCATATTATGGGAAGATTTCTCACCTTCAGAGTAGGAAGGTTGTTCAAGGGATGGAGAGCCAAGGGTTTGTTTCAAACATTGGGTGAGGGAGAAAAAATCACCCTTAACCTCTGCCAATTCACTTGTAACTTTGGCCTCGAAGGTGTCCAATCGAGAATTATTGGAATCCATTTCATAGGTTAGTATTTGGATGTCTACCTTGTGTTGTTTGGATTCATCTTGCAGGTGAAGGAATTCTTGGTTGCGAGTGGTGGCCATGGGTGAAGAAGGGGAATGAAAGAGGGGAAGTGGGACCACATAAAAAGAGTGAAAAATGAAATATATGAATATGTTCAATGTGAAAAGAGGAATGCAATGAGATAGGTTTCAAATAAGGGTGTTGGGAAGGGGTTGGGTGCACGAAAAAAAAGGTTGAAAGTGATAGGTACCACTACGATCAAGACAAAGAGAAGAATCCAAGGGCAGGTAGGACCCATACTCTTTTATTTTTATCTTTTATAACTCTTGCAGAGTTATACTCTGATATGAATAATACTGCAATGACAAAATGGCCAAATTCTTAACAAAAAAAATGTGTAGGAATTTTGTGACCAGAATGCAGGAGGCACAGTTGCACGACAATAGATGTTGTCTATTCTGTTTCTATTTTTTTCCCAAGGGTTAGGGTATTCAAGGTTTCTACAAACAAGGTTTTTCCCTGTGCTATAACTCTCTGACATGCGTGTTGGGTCCAACAATAGTACTCAACCCAATATCTTAGGGCACCAACTAAGGAGGCTAGACCATGCCCTTAGCCATATTTATCGACTACCCAGGTACTGGAGAGTATCTTCCTGAGTGTTGTTCTCAGTGGAAATATAGAAGTCAAGAAGTTGATCGGTTTATCTATGGAGGGCTTCAAGGTATCTAGGTCAAATCCATATACACATGTTGTCTAATGCGCTACCACTCTAAGGGGTACCAAAAAGGGTTACAAGGGTGGCCAACAATGTGCGCTTAAGTACCACTTGTATTTCTTGTGTGTATTCTTCCTCAACTATGAATTTATGCACTGAATGACAGATCTTTGTATCTTTAAGATGCTGGAATATGTCTCTAGATTTAAGTACCAGATCTATTATAATAGCATAACTAGAAATATTGAAGTGAATAAAAATGGATTCAACAATAGAAAATAGAGATACTGCAGAGAATAACAATAGAACAACAAATATATGGATTCCACAACACTAGAATAATACCTTTATTGATAGGAAACAATGTTCACTTACCTCTTCGAGGGGGAAATCTCCAACAGAGAAGAGATCTATCACAATAATTCTCAAGACAAATCCCTCTCATACCTTCTACTCTTATTTATACTAATTCTATCTTCTAAAGAACATTCTAGAGAAATATATTTCTAGAACCGGAAGCTTCTAATATTTCTTCTTACATTGACTTGTTCATATTTATTAAATAGGCCTTATTAACTAGTATCGACCTTTATTACATGGAAATATATTATTCTACCTACTTGAGAAGTTAGGGGGTTAGGTCCCTAACAACTATTCTGCAATTTCTGACAAATCAAAGCAAAAATGGGCAATGACCTTGTCCGACACTTTTGTATATCTTCTCTCCACGGAAAAAAATCCAAATTTTCATCTAAATCCGAATTAATCTGCTTCAGTTATGGTCAAAATAAGAAAATGGCTTCAAATTTTTATTTTTATTTTTGAAATTGATAGACAATCTTCCCTATGTGGCAATCTGCACCATCAATCTCAAAATAGGGTGGAATATCGATTGTTTATCTACCCTATCTGCCTAAAATACCAACCCGACCGTTGGCCATCGACCCCTTTCCTTGGTGTAATGTCCCCACTATATTTTTCAGTTTAATTAATGCTTAATGTAGATATAATGTGTGGCTATGGTGAAATAAATATATATTCAAACTGTATTTCAATGTTTTAATAATAAAATGTGATGCCAACTACTAAGGGGACATGGATAGAGATGGGGGATGAATCAATCCACAAGACAGAGGAGAGTTTGAAAGAATGGTCAAGAGGGGTCCAAGGGGGATTTACACATGTATATTAATTCAACCCATTTTCCTAAAATTGTGATTGATATGTGAATCTTCTAATTTTTGAGTGAGTGTTTCCAAAGCCAATCATTGAATACATGTAAGAGAGCGTGTGTGAGTGTTCACATCCCATAGTTATTGGGCACATGGGGGTTGAGTACAATCAGCTTGGGGAAGAGTGTGAGTGGAGAATGGAAATCCAAGGAGAGGAAATTTGTATGGGTAGCTACAAAAATTTTACACAATCAATTTTAGTGCATGAGGAGAAAGGAAGAGAGCTTGGAGCTGGTGCAACCATGGAGGGAGAATTATAGAGTATGTTGGAGTGTATTTGGGGTGATTTGGAGCTGAATATTGAAGAGACAGATTGTCAAGTCTACAGAGTGAACTCTTGAGTGAGTTGCACTGTAACAACACTTGTTTGTTGTTGTTGTTGGTAGTTTTTCCTAGAAACAAGTTCCCTGGAGTTCCCAGCTGAGAGATTCCTGGTTACTTGCACCAGAGAGACCCTGATAAATGAATGGGATTCCCGAGGGACTAAGATCAGTGAAGGGTTACATTCCCTGGGTTGGGCAGGTCGAGAGGAAGAGAGATGATGAAAAATTGGGAGAGATGTAGGAGAATACCAATGGGTTGTGAGTTTTATGAGTTGTGAGTGGATAGTGAGAGACGACCCTATTTTTTGGATTACTAGTCTTAGCTCAGGGGTTTCTGGATGTTGATATTTGGAACAATCAGTCTATGTTTGGGTGGAACATCCTTCCCAAGCAGTTGGTTTCACAACAGATTATAAAAGATAAGTGTTTTATCTGTTTATGTTTTGTGTTTATGAGTTAAACTATTGCGCATGAAATATTTGTATTTGAGAATGATTTATATGATGTTGTGTTGAATTATTAAGCTGTATTCATGTCCATTTTAGTATACGATAGATGCATGAATTTAATGGTAGTGAAAAATAGTTTAATTTGGTTGTAATTCATAGTTGGAAGATACATGAATTATTTAGATAGAAGAAAATTTAATTTGTAAGAGTATTCTTCACCGTAATGTTCCTCAAATGGGATGGGGGATGTTACATTATGGTATTAGAGCCTCTAGTTCAAACATAGGGCTTGGATGGGCCAAAAATAGTGTGAATTTGGGTAAATGTGTTGTTACAGAGTTGTCTGTGGTGAATTTTGGGAAAAACTAGAGAAAATCAAAGAGAAATTCCCAAATTCGTGAGAAAGATTTGAGTTTTAGATGCCTTATAAATGTTTGTGAGGTTTTATGAAGTAAATTTGCATATTTTCATGTCGTAATTCAACTTGGGAGGTTGAAATTTGAGTTCTAATGTCCGCAATAGTGTTTTACACAACCTAGTGAATCAACGACTGAAATCATGTTTGATCATGAGATCAATGGCCAAGATTCACTTAAATAAATTTGAAGGTTTTGACCATTTGGAAGGTTGAGTAAATCAACGACCAGGATCTATTTTCATCATTTTGTAGAAGAAGAAAATCAACGATCCTGATTAGTCTCGGAGGTTGGAGCAAGGAAGTTGATTGACGGTCAAGATATTCTTGGCTTGAAGATCGATGGATTAGATTTGTCGGGGATTTTGGTCAAAAATTTCTAAGTGTGGAAATTTCTAAGAGAAATCGTCGATGGTTGATGGTTAGGTCAACCAAAATGGCAAAGATTTTGGTTTGTCCAAAATACATCTCCAATGGATGATGGTCGATGGTTGGGCGTTGATCGGATTCAACGAAATGTTTTTAGTCGCCAACTAAAAATGTCGGTGGTCAATGGGTCGACGATTGGGCATCGATCAGATTCAATGAAATTTTTTGAATCAGACAAGAGGATGACCAATGGGTTGATAATTCAATGATTGGGTGTCGTCCGATTTGGTGAGGTGTTCGGGTCGTCCAAGAGAAATGAACAATGGTCGATGAATGAAAAAGGGTGGTTATGTGTCATGCCACGTCAAAATCCACGTGTCATGCCATGTCAACATTCATGTTTCATGCCACGTAATCCAATTTTACACCTCAGGATGACATGTCATGCCACATTAGCATCCATGTGTCATGCCATGTTAGTCCAGAAGTGATTGATGGCCAACAGTTAGGTTGATTGAACTAGAGAAGTTTTTCATCAGTCAGCGGGGATGACCGATGACCGATGGGCCGATGGTAAGGTGTCTGCAAAATTAGTGAGGAGTTCCCTTCTCCATTAAAATATCCAATGGCCGATGGTCAGGTCAACTGGTTTAGCGTTGTGTTGTGAATCGATTGTCAAGGGAATGGGCCAACAACTGATGGTTGGGTCGACAGTTTGGGAAAATGATGTGCACATCTAAAGGAGAATGACAATCATTGATGGATGATGGATTGAATATCAATGGCTCATATTCCACGTGATTTGAGATCAACATTTCGTATTTAAGGTCCGTTAACACAATAAAACAATCAATTTTATATGAAATTTTCTGAATTTTTCATATTTTTGAAGGCCATTAACTTGTGAAGCATTTTTTAGGGCCTAAACAATGTTTTTATCCAATAAAAAACCATAAGAAAATACTATGTGGCTCTATAGTTCAAATAAAATAGCTTGAGGAGAGATTTCCAATGAGCTAAACTATTCGCAAAACAGAGCTTGTATGAGAAAGTTACAACCAAAAAAATAAAGGTAAAATTATGGCACCAAATTACTTCCAGAGGGAATAACTCCTTGCTCGGAAGTCCATTTTGGGAATAGGAGTAGTCTATAGAAATATTATGACCCATAGAAGCCAGTGATGGAGCCATATTTGGGTTATGGGTACCTGAAAATGTGCAAGAAGGGAAATAAGACACATGTAGCATGTAGGGATAAATTGGGTAAAACAACCTAAACTTCTACGGACTATAAATTTCAGCTCGGAGCTCAGATTTGAGCAAGATAATAGTTGTTGGAATAGTATTGAGGATTAGAAGACATCTGTCAATCCATAATTTTGAAAGGGGAAATAATTTTTTTGAGAAATTAATAAAGAGATTTTTGTAGCAGTAAATGAGTGGAAAATTACAGCATGTGGATGTTGTAACTTTTCTCTTAGAACTCAAATTGAGGCATGGGTATAGTTGTTGGAAATAGTTTTTCAGGGAGGAATGCATATAAGGAATTATATTTTAATTTGGTGCATTATGTCCTTCATAAATTGGGATAAATAATAACCTATATTCTAATTGTTGAAATGTTTTTCTATCTATATTCTAATGGTAATTATTACATGCACATTTCTTGCAGAATTAGAGGTACATGAAGAAACTTTGGTTCTTATACAAGGATTGAATTTATAGAAGATGCTAAGGGATATTACAACCATGCTAGCATGGGGAATGTTGAGACATAGTCAAATGGAAGAAGCGACAAGCAGGAGAATATAACTATGAGAAGCCTGCATAGGGAAGTGCAGAGCTATAGAGATGATAATGAAATTATTATGAAGGATTAGGAAGAGATACTTCAAAACTTAAATATGTCGCATAAGAAAGCCAACAAAGACTCTGGAACTAAGAAATTAGCTAGTGCCAGAAAAGTGTCATGATGTATATCTCAAAGAAAAAGGGATGATCATGGAAATGATAGGCGGTCAAGAAGCATGAGCAGGCACCATCATTATACAAAGAAATACACTAGAAGAACTCATGCAATTTCAGGTCTAGGGAGCATCCCAAGTGTGTCTTATGTCCGAAGGAAAAGGAGAAGGCCTGAACGAGACATGTTTCAAGGTGAGATCAGGAAGATCAAGCCACCAAATTTCAATGGTGAGCACTAGAAAGGAGAAGAGGCCAAGGCTTGACTATTGGAAATGAAGAAATATTTCCAGCTATATGATTACCCCTCAAGGGTAGAAGCTATAATTCCCACCTACCACTTGCAAGGAAAAGAAACCATGTGGTGGGATCAGCTTAAGTGAACCAAGAACCTTGATGAGAAGAGGATCTCATGGAAACAGTTCAAAGAATATTTCCAAGAGAAATATTTGTCCAAGCATTACTATGAGAGGAAGATGAAATATTTCTCTGAAATCAAGTTGGGAAACATGACAATGGAGGAATATGAGAAGAGGTTTTTTGAATTGTTGAAGTATGTTGAATTCATCAAGGATGAGAAGGTCGAAATACAAAGGTTTCTTAGTGGGTTACCTTCCTTCTACAATGAAAAGATTCAATATGATAACCTCAATACCTTGGAGGAAACCATAAGGAGAGCAAGGCATATTTATGAGCAAAGAAAAGGAAGGCCAATTTTCCAAAAATCTTGGAATAATAAGATGAAGGGTAAAAAGGATCAAAGGAAGAAAGGTTTTAAGCCACCCTTTTTCAAGAATAATTCCCAAGAAAATAAACAAAGTCATTTATCCCAAAATGAACATAAGACTACAACTTCATTTGGGAAAAGGACAAGGAAACAACTTGTATAATATTGGGGATGTGAGGGAAATCATTTATATAGGCACTACCCTAAAAAAGGAGAAAGAATGATGTATGCCCACAACATACAAGAGGATGAAATAGTGGAAGATATGGGAGGAAGCATTCCAAGTATTTATGAAAACTTGGACAAAAAGTGATCCAGGATGATCTCGGTGGCCACCCACCTTTTCCAACTGGCTCAAAACAATTTTTTGGGAACTTACTATTTTTAATAGTTTTTTAGGTCCCAAACTTCCGAGGAAATTTTGAGGCCCTAAACAATGTTTTTTCATGATCGGGCACCTCAATGATAGCCAAAGGCTTTGATTGAGCCCCTTAAATGAATCTCCTCGTCAATATATTTCCAAAAAGATATCATGCACCCTAGACAAAGATCGTATGCAAAAGTTATGACCCCGGGAAGTTGATGTACTAACTTACCCCAACGAGTGCCACATGACTTTTGGCGCTTCATCTCCTAGGGTTAGGTTATTGGATGTCTAGGGTTTTTTCATTCATGATTATTGTAGAAAGGCCTTCAAAGCCTCATTTTACTCATCTTCTCTTGAATGAGCATAGTCATCACATCTCTTCTTAGAGATAAGTTGCCACCATTCTAGCAAGCGTGTTTTCAGTCTGCATTTACAGTTTTCAACATATTTATTATTTAATAGAAGTCAAGTTTTACTGTTGTTGAGGAAAACATATGGATTATCTTACTCAATCATTTTCGAATCCTTCCTGGCTAGGACAAGATAGTCGGGAATGTGACCCTATATTTTATAGCCTCAAAAATATTTTCCCAATCCACAAGTATTAATTACAAGGGTTTAGGATGATTTATTAATAAAAAGAATGTTGCAAAATAACATAATTTTTTTATATAAGTTTCTAAAAAATATAAAGATTACAGAAAGTAAATATCGAGATCAAAAAGAAAAAGTAACCAAGTCACAAATATACACAAATGAGACAGAATAACAATCAACTTTATTTCATTCTGAGATATCAAAAGTGTTTTTCTCTTGACAAAACCCCTGTGAGGGCATGGACCAAAGTCTAATTTAGAGATCCCCTATGAACACCATACAAAAGGACTCTGACAAGAAGTAAAAACTAAAATTTATAATCCGGATCAGCTTGCCACAGACTGCTGCCAATTTGACTCTGCAAAATATCCTTTATCAGCTATGAAACTTAATCCATAAACAGACAAGTATACACAAACTATCAAGGATGGACCAACACCTCTAAAACAAGCATCTGAATGATTTGGTTCAGTTTGTAACTTTGTTGTATACAATAAGACCCTGCTATCAAAAAGAGAATTAGGCTTTGAATAAACTCAAGAATGAATGGAAATTGAACTATCTCATGAAATAAAAAAATACAAACCTTAGTCTTGATTTCCCCATCTTTCTTCTTCTAATTTAGATTTTATGCCTTCCAAATAAGTTGTAGTTAAACTACTTTATTTAGTTAAGTTAGTTTGAATTAACTAATTTTGTTTAGGAGAAATAATAATAATAATAATAATAGTTAAGGGTCTTTAATTAATAATAACTAGTTAGGTGGGACCCCTTGTGACTCCCTTCTTTTATTCTTTTCAAATTATAAAATAAAACACAAATGGATAATCAATTCAACACATGACACCCTTGTAACTCCCTTAGATACCTTCAAAATTGAATATTTAAATATCAGAAATAATTTAAATCATATCCAAAAATATATAAATATCCACATAATCCATATTATCCAAAAAAGAGCTTGTTATCCAAACTTTCCTCAGACAGCTGTCTTCATCAACTCAATCATAAAAACACATAAATTAAAAGCCATACTTTCCACTATGAGAGACAAATTTTCTTTTATCACTGTTGTCCACCTTTGATTTCTCGGAATTAGCCTGTGGTTTACTTGAACCTTGAGGAGTCATTTGAGGCAGAGGAAGGGGAGGCATTAGATTTGCCTTTATCTTTCACATGGGGGACATTAGTTTTAAGCCTTTTACTAGCATGTGAGGATTGAATAGTTGAATGCACAAGGACAATCTAAACATTAGGATTTACAGGTGGTGGAGGAGGTAATGACAAATTGGGTCAGCCACGATGGTGAGAGACATCCGTATTGAAAATCTCTTTCCATCCATCATTTGTAGGGACTTATGGTTGCATGGACACATGAGGAGGCACAAGAATACAAGGGATGCTCTAAGGCTGGAAGGGAGGTCTCTCTAATCGAGGTTGTATTATTCCTTTCTCGAGCCAGTTAAAGAACCTAGATTGGAGCACCTGGTTCAATTCGTGGGGATCAACATCAAAATGAATGGAGAATCTAGGCCTTCTAGGCCCTCTATTCAAGTTTCCTCTTCCTCTATTATTTCTGCCATGGCTACCCCTACTAAAGAAACTCATCCTGTAGCAACAATTCATCAGTAACTAAGCCCTTAATAAACCATACATGACATTCTTCTTGCATGAATCAATAATTGGATTATAAATTGACACGAGATACATGAAAATCCATCCATAATTAACCATTTAATAATCACCAAGTGAGAAAGGGGTGGTAGGGTTCATGGGACACATGGAGGGAATTTAATGAGGGAAAGGTGGTATAATGAGAGGGGATAGTTACACGAATACTACCCAACAATTAATTAAATAATTTAACTGTGTAAAATATACCAAAATATCAGTTTCCAACCATTTCTATGTCATCCCTTTTGTTAGTGTTGCATAGACCTTTTTAATTTATTTTACAAAATGGGGATGCCAAAATGATATTTGGATTATGAGGGGGATATAATGAGCGAAAAATGGTAGCATGACATGGATATAATATGGATATTTTTCATATAAAAATAAATCAAATAAAACAATCAAGCATATCTCTGTTCAGACCTCCACAATTCAATCAATATTCACTTTTCAAAACACCATCTAAACTGTCAGTTCCTTTACATATTTCTTGTTGGCTTTTGAAAAAAACAATTCATATGCCCAGAAATACTCAATTATAGTAGCCTTTGCATCTATATAATATTTATATAGCATCCCTATCAACAGTATTGAAATCGATATGATGAACATAATAACCCTTTGATCCACTACCATCTATAACTCCAATGATAAATCTATTTTTCTTTTAGAACCAATAGAAAACGCACAGTGATTTCAACCATTTATATCCAATATTTATTCTTTAAAATCAAATAAGAATATGCACAATATTTACCACCATTTTTCCATTATTCAAACATTGTTCGACATAATCAACTGGGCATTAAAACTCTTAATCAGGCCCCAATCATTTCACACACAGGTCTCCTTTAAATATAATCAACATACGAATTGATTCAAATAACATTCAACAAATAACATGAAACTCTGAGTCCACACTTCACATAAATCAGTATGTACAAACTTCTTCAAAAATTGCTAAACGAAGGAAAGAACTAAATCGTGCTCAATCGACCAAAAACACACAGGTGTCGTTTTTACCCTTGATTGGATCAAAATGATATCAAGATCATATTTAGGGTTTAAACATAGCAAATAGAGAGTAAGAAAAGATGACTCAATTAGAGAACTAAATCCTTGAAACGCAGACAACTCATGCCTTTTAAAATTTACCACAGACATATAACAAGTAACCATAATCTCGACTGTGAGGGTTACCAAATGACAGTCAACCACTTTTAACAGGGAACGAAAAAAAACAAACTCTTAACAACACTACAATGTGAGTGTCTAGCACAACCCCATGCCCAACCAAAAGCATATATAATGCTTCCATTAAAATTTCTAGATGAAGTTAAACCCAACTGTGCAATGCTTCCCAGACAACAATGTCAATGAGGGCAACATAATGATAGCTAACAGCTCAGGGATTTTCCAAGTCAAGGCAAGAAAAACTTTAAAATTTCAACAGTTCACATTACAACCTAGAGTACTGAAAAATATCAACCACAGAGTCGAAAATGGAGTGGAAAATCTTAAACACAGAGACTAGTTGTAACACCCATGCACAAAGATTAGAGCTTGTCAAACATAATAATAAATTTCCACATAGAACCATACCCAAAACCCAATCCGAACGAGAATGGTTCAATGCTATTTTATTCATAAAACCATGCAAATATTACACACAACAAGGAGAGCATAACCATTTTTTTTGTTAAAATGCCAATAGTCCATAATAATCACCAGAAGAAACCATGGACAAAACACCAATACACAGTTCAAATATCTAATAATAGCTTAAGAAACACACAGACTAGGAGCAATCCTTAGCCAAAAATTGATTTGAAGGGCAGAGAAACCATCATGGATGGAAGAGTAATGAACCCATACCTGGAAAAGCCTGCATGAGGAAGGATCTAGACTGTATTCCTCCTTCAATACCGAGAAATGTAGAGCATCAACAACCACCATAGCCAAAACCAAAATGCAATTATGACTAGGGTGACGGGGTTCGAGGGGTGTTTGAGTGACTTGTAGTAAATGCATGTCGGTTCCTTCTCCAACCTAATTCAATTCAACATATGAGCCAACGAATTCACCATAGAACTAAGCAATTAATCAACCATATATTCATTTCCATATCCCATTGCATAGTGCACCACCTTTGGTAATATCAAACTCTTTTTAAAAATAACCGTGTGCTATAAGGTTACCCCATGTGCATTCAACATATAACATTCAACAAGGTGCTTAACTATAGAAGCAAGGGTTTGTACACCCTTCTTTGTCACAATAATACCACATTAGAGTTTGTATATAGTCCTTTAATTTAAAAGAGCCACAATATTATCCCTTTTATCAAGATCATATTAAACCAATTGATTCCATATTTAATTGCAATATCAAAACCAAACTTATAATAATCTTTTCATCCATAGGGCAGCTTTAACATAATCTGAGAGTGGTCATCAAAGCTATCATCGCTATGCATTAATCAACAAATCATCTTATGTCACCAGAACATTTAACCATGATTCGAAACATTGAACTATAGAAAATTGTGCTGGTACCATCACAATAGAAAAAAAAATATAAGTGCAACATATCCATCATGGCTCCACAAGTCTACAAGGTGGTCCCACCTTCTAGTTTATTATTAATATAAATAATTAATAGAGCTTGACACTCATTTGCGAGCATAGTATTCATCGTTGCATTTTTAAGCGTTAACAAACTGGTGACTCCACGGGGAATTTTCTTTCCAATATATTAAGAACTCAAAATGTCTAGTTTTGTAGACCAAGTGAAACATTAGATCAAGGAAATATACATCAGAATGATTATGCAACAAGGGAAGTGAGGAATTTTAAGGGAAATATGATTTGGGATTTTTGGAATAACTCATGGAAGGTGTTACATATGAGGGGCTTATTCCTGTATGCATAACATTCAATTAATCACGGTAAAAGAGATCTTTTCTTTAAGGATAAGAATTTATGGTGTGCTCTTTTTTGAATCTCGGGTGGAGGGAAGAAAAGGAATGAAGAAAATAGGTATGAAAAACCAACTATATTATCTAACAATAGTACTAGAATAACATAACAATTTCAATCATGTCTTAAAGGAGGGACATCATGACAGTTGTGTAACCTGATTTTTATTGATTAATAATACTTGCAGAATAGCATCGTTGTGGCAAAACTGATCCATAATTTTATTTTTGACAAGAAAATAAATCAATAAAAGAAATAAAACAACAAAGAAAAATCAAAGCAGTGAAACAAAACTATAATACATAAGTAATTTCATACAACATTTTATCTTTCAAGCTAGGTACACATAGTGTTTCAAGTGGGAACTGTTAGTGATATAAGAAAATAATCGCTCTTCCAAGTCCTTTAGAATATAAGAATTCTCACCTACGACAAAATCGATTTTAAAAGGACCCAACCATAAATTTTGAAACTTTGAATGCCTTCCTCTATCAGCATGAGTTGAATCCCACGGAAAGACTTTCTCATTGACCTTAAATCTGACATCTTTTTCACTTTTATTGAAATATGTTTTTACAGTTTGTTGTCTTCTCTTTATGTTCTTTAAGGAAAACATCATTTGTTCCTCTAAATCCAACAGTGCATTTATCCTTTGAGGGATATTAGAAGAATTTAATTCCTCAATAGGTAGCATCATCCTTAAAGAAGAAAGTTCTAGCTTGGTAGGCAAGATAGCCTCTTGACCATAAACAAGTTGAAAGGGGGTGCAACCTGTGCTCACCTTGGTGGTAGTGAGATTTTCCCAAAGGGCATAAGTGAGGAGTGTGTGTCATTGATGAGGCTTATCTTCAATCATCCTATTGATAATTCTAACTAAAGTTTTGTTAGTATACTCGGCTTGCTCATTTCCTTGAGGGTAATAAGATGATGAGGTAAAATGTTTAACTCCCAGTTTAGCTAGAAACTGAGTCAGCTTAGCAGAAATAAAAGCAAGGCCATTATCTGTAATAATCTCTAAAGGAATGCCAAATCTGTAAAAATCATAGTTTCAAGGAAAGAAATAACTTGCTCATCCTATGAATGCTTAAGTGGGACAACTTCATTCCATTTCGTAAAATAATCTATGGTTGTCAAGATAAAAACTTGCCCTGCTGAAGATGGAGGATTAATAGGACCGATAAATTCTAGACCCCATTTTGAAAAAGGAAATTCAGGGATGACAGGTTGTAAAGGCATGACAGAAAGATGTTGTTTTCCGGTGAACTTCTAGCACTTGTCACAAGATCTTGAAAAGTCATAATAATCTCGAAAAATTGAAGGCCAATAATACCCTTTTCTGATGATTTTAAAAACAATAGTTTTAGTAGAAAAATGGTCACCCACATGAGTAACATATTCTGAAGATCCATGGGTTTCTTGTAACAATTTTTGTGCTTCCTCATTATTTACATAGTGAAGTAATACACCATCGAAAGATCTCCTAAACAAGAAGTCTCCTAAAATGACATATCTGGAAGATTCAAGACAAAGCCTTCTCCTTTGATGAGTATCTAAGTTATCTGGACATATCTGATTTTGCAAGTAATACAACAAATCTTTATACCATGTATGTTCAGCTACATGAAGGATTTGACTATCAATGTAAAATAGTGCTAACAAAGAGCTATCTTGTTCATCAATTTCTTCACTTGCTTCAACATGTTGAGCCAAGTGAAGGGATAAGTCATGTCCCTTAATGGTTTTTGAAGTTTTGATGGTTAAACCATGCTCCTAGATATTGGCAAGCAATTGTGCAAGCTTCCCTGAAAGATAAGTCTGTGAGAGAAAAATCTTGACAACAGGTAAAGAGAATTTTACCAGTGTGTGCTTACCTAAGATAAAGTGGCAAAATTCTTCCACATCTTTAACAAGAGAAAAAGCATGTTTTTCAATATAAGAATATTTGAATTCATCATATGATAAGATTTGAATCATGTAAGCTACTGGTTTTTCGTTATTCTGGTTATCACATTGTATGAGGGTAGCAGAGACTTCTTCCTCCGTGGAATTAGTGTATACAACAAACTCTTTCTCAAAATCTGGCTTCGCCAAAACCGGTGCGAAACGGATTGCCTTATTAATCCTTACGAAAGCATTCTCAACATCATCAGTCCAAGAAAAGGAGCGATCTTGCTTGAGAAAATTGTGAATGGGTTTGAGCATTACAACAAAATCAGGAACAAACATATGGACAAAGTTGATAATCCCCATAAAGGCTTGAACCTCCCTTTTGGAAGTGGGGGTAGGAAGGTTTAGAATAGCAGCAATTCTTTCGGGATCTATGCTTATTCCCGAGTCAGAGATAATATGCCCAAGGAGCTTGCCCTTAGTAACGTCGAAAATATGCTTAGAAGGATTTAAAGAAAATTTGAATTTCCTGCATCGCATGAGATCCTTTCTAAGATGACCAAAATGATCTAATCGGTTCTTTGAATATACAGTCAAGTCATCAAGATAAATCTGAATAATCTTACTGATCAGATCATCCAAAGCTATCTTCATATCTCTTTGGAAAGTGGCACCTGCATTAGATAATCCAAAGGGAATGTGTTCATAAGAAAATGTGCCCCAATGTGTAATGAAAGTGGTTTTGTATTTATATGTCCTTTTTATTTTGATATGATTATAACCAAAAAAATCGTCAAGTAAGGACATCATCTGTGACCCTGTAACTTGCTACAAAATCATTTCCATATTAGGGAGAGGAAAATGGTTTTTTATGCTCGCTCTATTTAATGTGTGGAAATCAACTCACAGTCGGATCTGACTAGTTTTTTTTCGAATGGGAACCAAATTGGAAACCCACTCAGAATACTTAACAGGGAAAATTATCCCAACCCTCAAGATTTTTTCCAACTCCTTCCGAATAGTCGCTTCAAGTGCAGGGTTAATGGGTCTTTGTTTTTGCCTAACTGGTTTGATGCCTTTCTTGATAGGAATGAAATTTTGTATAAGAGCGGGATCAAAACCACGACTATCCTCATAGGATCAAGAAAAAACATCTTGAAATTCACAAAGTAACTTAGTGAATTTCAACTTTTCTTCATCAGTACATTGGGCACATATCTTAACATTCTTTGCGGAATAGGGTGTCTCAATGTTCAAGGAAATGGTTTCACCTGTTAGCACCATCATTTTTTCAGTTAGAGTCATTCATAGATGAGTCATGGTTCATGTGTAAAATCATGTGAGGTCAATTACTGAGCAACGAATGGGTCGAAGTCATCAAGTGGCAGGTTTCACCCTTGGAGTCGGGAAGGGGAGTCATAATTAAACATGTGCGAATTGTAGAGGTCTTTTTCCCAAAAGGTCGAGTCTTGTCAGAATGAGGGAATTTACATGCCAGAGGTCGAGGAAAGTTGTTAGAGTAAAGGTCATGTCGACAGATATAAAAACCATCATAACCTTATTATGAAGTCAGTAAGGTTAAGAAATCACGGCGCTCATATCACGTATACTCTGCAACTTTTATCATCTGTACTTTGCACACTTTAAAGTGTACTCGTCACGTGAGTGTGTTGTGAAAATATTCAGCCTGCTTCAAAACTTATCATCACCATGGAGTCAACGTCCTATGTCATGATTCCATCCCTTGCCCATTCAATTATAAATACCAATCACCCCGCGTGCTTCTCTTTTACCATCAGAGTTTGTGCATTGTCTACGATTTTTCCTACAAGTCCTGGGTTTTTTCACTTTAGGAAATACGATTTCCGTCAGCTATGTTGCTAACCTGTTCAATCAATATTGTTGTGTCTCCTCTGTCTTCAGTCATGGTTTGAAGCCTGTTGGATTTCTCCATGAGCTAGTCTGTCAGGCAACAGTTCCTCTTGTAGTCATCCTTTCTTCCTCAGAGTCTTTCCTTGTCACGTCGAATTATTTTTCAAGTCCAATTTCCCTGGCTCGCCACTAGTGTCACAACACCTTGCCTCCACTCCCTAATTTTATTTAACACTTCCCTACTGTGAAGAGCCTACTATTATCATTTATCGCAACGTCAACCTATTTCTGCGCCTAAAGTCTTCATAGCGCTTAGCGACCGCGCAGTAAAATCCTAGAGTTATTTTTGCTTGTTGCGCAAAATTTCCACCACTGCCACTCCAACAGTTCTCTGCGAAGAATATCATTCTCCATTTGTCGTGTGAAGAGGGTGTCATCTTTCATTACCAATCACGCGAAACAAATACACGTTTGCATCATGACAACATCCCAAGACATAAGGAAGAAGGCGCGAAGTGGCAGAGCTGTGAGGCCTGAACCTCAAGACTTGGCGTTAATCAATGAAGATCCAAATGTTAGGTCATATTTCAAATAGGTCGTATGTATGCACTATTGCGAGAAAATCCAAGGATACAACATGAAACTGGCTAAAAAGTTCACTCTCAAATTTAATGGGTTCTATGTGATCATTGCGGGAATCACATTCTGGGTGACGGAGGAAACTATGTCAGCCATGACGGAGATCCCTCTTCATGGTGAAAGGTGGTCTAAGGGAATTCCTTTAGATGTATTAGTTTATGAATAATTCATCAAACCAAACTTCTTGAACGGGAAAATCATAGTGGCGTTCCGAGTTGGTATCTACGGTAGCCTTTTCAGAAACTCCTAAAGGTGATTATAATGTATTTCACCTGTGAAATAAGGTCTGAAAGAATATACCAACATCACATCAAGTTGTTGATTCATTTCAAAGGGAAAAGGCCTTTGAACTTACCTTTCTTCTTGCACAAAATCCTAGGAGGATTGGCGGATAATGTCCGGGCCAAAGAGGACCAGCCGAAGAAGAACTTATTCCATATATAATTAATTAAGTTGTTGGTAGTTGAGGAATTGGGACAATTGGGAAAAGACTAGGAGTCATTCCTAATTTTAGCCAACATCCCCAGGGACCCCAAAGGAGACATCCCTCTACCCACGAGGGGAACATCATTTCATAGTGTGGGGGCAAGAATTGAAGAGGTTGGAAGAAAGGGAAAAACAATAGAAGACTTGTCATCCTAATAGCCAGTACCCCAGAAAAGAGGCAGGCCGAGGTTGATCAAGAAGCCTGAGGAGACCCAAGATCGAAATGAAACGCCCACCCAATATGTTGCTGAGAAGTTATTCATGCACGTTGTTCGGCTAGAACCTGTCGAAGGTTCAAGCCGGAGAATCAGTGAAAGATGGAGAAGGTCAGGCACTGAAAGAATGGAGGTTCAGGATCCATCGCAATAGCTTAAACAAGCACAACTCTCTATTGTTGAATTATACCAGGAGAACAGAGAATTGAGAAAACAATTATTGGAAAAGACTGTTGAAACAACAACATCGTAGAGCCGAGAAGGGAATGCAAATTGGCTCGAAAGATAGCTCAGGGAAGCGCAAGACATGATCATTCAACTGCGCAAGGAACAGAGGATGTCAAAGGATAGAATCACGGAGCACTTCAAGGAATGTGGATTGGCCATGGAAAACGTCTGCGTGACTCTTACCAGTTCTCAAATGAAGTTAAAAGGGAATGCAGTCTTACAGAGAGAGGTGAAGAATCTGAAAAGACAAAACTGGTCTCTTAGGAAAATGCTTAGAGTATTAAGATTGTAGATGAGGCCAGAGACATGATTGACCCGACCCCATTTTTGTATTTTTGAACATGCCACAAAATCTCTCTCCCCTTATGTCCCATTTCCTACCAAGAAACAAGGATTCTAACGAGTACCCACGTGGTGGATATACGTCGTGCAGATGTTGTAAACCCGCCTGTCGAGAAGGAAAAGTGTAGGAGAAATGCACAATAGTTTTGAAGGAGATGTGTATCCCCCCAACCATCATCGCCATATGGAAATAATGAGCGACAACCCACAGTCATCCGCCATACCAAATCGCCACATGCATACTACATCTAGTGATCATGCGGCAACAGCCAAAGCCCGTTACATTGGGTGGCATAATTATGACAGTGTGCTCGATCATTTGGGTAAATGATCAAAGGAGAAGCATCTAAACATCACCTCCTAATGGTCAAATCTTAGTAAGTTCTATTCGAAAGGTCATCTGGTAGGGAATAACCTGAACCGAAATTCTAGCAGTAGTAGTTTGGAGCATGGTAGCCCAAGGGGGGTAGTTTTTTCTATATATTTCATCTTTTCAATGTAAGCTAGGTTGGTTGGAAAATTAGTGTAGAGAGTAGACTATTCAATTGAAATATAATGCAAAAGTCCTGAGGCTTTGGCGAAAAGATTCTAATGGTTGTGGTTTGATGTATTGTCATCTCTTCTATGTATGTACTTCTTGTTTTCTATATATCCATGTCTTTATTTTATTTAAATTGGAACGTTTAATAAGTCTACAATTCAACGCGTGATGCTTTAGAATTCGCCATTTAAAATCCTGTGTTTTCTTCTAAGTGATTTAGAATTCATCCTCAATGGCGCTCTAAGTTTCTTTTTGTACTCTTTCTTTCGCCACACACAACGACATTTGAACTGAAAGACCATTTCCTTCTTAGACTTTATCCTCTCAAAGTTTCAATTACCAAGTCATTTATTTATCTCTCTTTCTGGAATTTGACTCCATGGCCCAAGGCTCTGTATTTCCTTGCCAGCGGAACCAGAAACATTTCACAAAGACAATAAACCTAGCCGACGATTCAAAGTCATTATCCGTTAGATACTAAGTCTTAGAGAGAGCCCTCTCTAGGTCGGAAAGACTATTTTCCGGTCTTAAAGTTGGTATGTAGGTTACCTCTATCATTTGTTTTCTCATCCAAACAAATTTACAGAGAGCTAACAGCTTGGCGTCATTGTCGGGGATGAAATTGAATAAAACTTTCCCTAGGAGAATGACTAAAGCTGTAGTTTTGACCCCTAAGGATAGCAGTGGGACATACGTCTATATTGGCTGAAACCTTTTACCCTGGTGACTCCAATAAATAATACCAGTAGCATAGAGTAGTATGAATCAGAAAACATGGTTCCAAAAAAAGTTTATACTAGAGCCAACCCTGATCCAAAACCTATAGCACTTGTGCTTGATCCCGAAAGAATTATGTGCAGAGAAAAGGAACAGGTACCAGACTCATTCTATTACCTAGACAAAAACCTATCCTTACCCAAGGATGGATTACAAAGAATCGACGACCTTGACTTTGATACATTGTTCGAGCAAACTTTGTTCAGGTCAAAATCAAAAACCTACTTGGATGAGACAGTCTTCGATGAGAAGAGGTTTCGATCCTTGATTCCATATAAACCCCCATGAGCTGCCATAATCCCCACCCAGACCATCCAACAAGTTCAAAACCCCCCAAGTGTTATGTCCTCCAGATTCACCCCTCTTGCCTTACCAACCCAACTACATGATTTTCCCTACAACTATAATTAGAGGATCATTTTCCCTAGAACTATAATTCTGCCGAAAAGCACTTGGATTTGTTTAATGATTTTGTTGACCTGGAAGAGGTTGATCACGAGGATGTGAAAATTATATTGTTCGTGTAGAGCCTTTCAAGGGAGGTTATAAAGTGGTTTAAATCCCTTCAAGCGGTGAGCATCCCCGATTTTGCAACATTTGAAACATCATTTCTTTCCAGATGGGGAGATAAAAAGAATCCTCTACAATTACTTACTTAGTATAACAATATAAAAAGATCACCAGAGGAAATGGTGCAAGAGTTTTTGTCCAGATTCATGAAGGTTTATAACTCAATCCCCACAGAGGTCAAACCGCCTTCTGGAGCTGCTCAACTTTGATACACTGATTCTTTTGACAGTGATTTCACCTTGCTATTGAGAGAAATAAGATATAATACTTTGGGTGCTATGATGAGCGATGCGATTGAAGTCGAATTAAACTTGATGGCTTCGGGAAAAATAAAACACAATTTTGATAGAAATGGGAAGAAGCCCCAAGGAGACGCGCAACCCTCTATGTCTTGATCATCAGAAGAAAAGTTCAATTTGATGATGAAGACTATGGAGAAGCTTATGGAAAGGATGTCCATGGAGATCAAGCCTAACACCAGGGAGCAAAATGATTTCTAGCCCAAAAATCAAAACTTTAGAATGGCTCTAGTCCTGCAGATCAGGAAAACGGACCAGAGAGATCAAGGTGATCAGCAGATAAGACCTCCTTTCCAAAACAACTATGCAAAAACAAAATTTGATCAGATGATCCAAGAACATATGCATTGTTGCGACGATACAAATACATACATGTTATTAAAAAAGGGATAACACAATCAATTCATGGACATGAATGATGGTTTTATGTTGGATATTGATGACACGTTGTCTTCGGAAACAAAGGATTTTAGGAAGGGATATCACAACGCAATCATGCAGTTTCAAAAGAAATATAACCTCATGAGTAAAAATATGCCTGCATAACCTATGAAGACAAATCCCAGAAAGGAACCCCAGACGAATACTCCTTCTTCAAGCCAACCAAAGAAAGATAATTTGGATAGGGAAGCGACGGAGAAGGGAAAATCAAAGGAAGAATCCTCAAAAAAAGCATTGGAGGCGAGTAAGGAAACGAGCATCAAAGAGGTAGATAAATCTCCTCCCGCTTTTAATTTTGAGAACGAAATGGCCAAAATAAAAATCTCTGTTGCTTTTAATGAGCTAATCAAGAAGGGAGAGTATGGGAACTAGATCATTAAGATGTTAAAGATGGAAGAGGCTCCTGACACCCTGAACATCCAAGACGACCACCCTGCCATCTTATCCGATCCACGTGTAGAAGAAACTCGAGACATTGATGATGTTCCTCCTTTCTATATCAGTCTCAAAATTCATGACATGAATTTGCATAACACCATGTTGGATTCCTACGCGTTGCATAATCTCATGTTGAAGGTGGTCATGGATGAGTTAGGATTGGATGTCACCATACCTTATAAAGATATTTTCTCTTTCGAATCAAGAAAGGTGAATTGTTTGGGTTTGATCAAAGACTTGGTCATGTCATTATCTCAAATTCCATCGAAGAATCTGGTCATGGACGTGGTGGTTGCCGACATTCCCCCAAAATTCATCATGTTGTTGTCCAGGTATTGGGCCGCTAAATTAAAGGGAACTTTGCAGATGGACATGTCTTATGCTACCATCCCTATTTTCGACCAAGAAAGAAGACTATACAGAGAGGTGTTGCTCAAGTACATGGTGAGTAGAAAAACCCAATCGAACAATCATCATATATACTCTGTCGACACCGACATTGGATCCTCTATTTTTTATAATGAATTATGTTTTGAAGAGGGGGAGCCAAAAACTGTCATGAATGTCGAAGATAAGGTCGTGCGTCGAGCAAAGGAATGTGCAGATTAGAGAAACCACGCAGAAAATGAAATGTGGAATATGAGCTTCGATGAATCCGTCAACAAGGAAGTATCGAGAGCCAACGTGTGGATCAATCCTCCCAAAGTGGTCTCAAATCTCTTCTCTTACAAGCTTTCCTTTGATTGTACAAATAACATGGTCGGGTATGAGGCACTAATTTTGGGTTTGAGAGCTTTAAAGGAATTGGGCGCTAAGAGGATATTGGTGCATGGAGATTCTAAGCTCATCATAAATCAAGTAAAGGGTATATACCAGTCCAAGCACCCCAGACTAAGAGCATATAGAAACCTAGTGCTGGACCTCCTTGAAGAATTCTCAGAGTATAATTTTTCAATGATCCCCAGGGAGAAAAATCAAATTGCAGATGCCCTGACCACCTCAGCTTCAGTGTTTAAAATTCCAACTTTTCCTAGTAATAAGTATGAGATTTATGTCAAAAACAGGCTCGCAGTACCCGATAACATCAAATATTGGCAAGTGTTTGAAGATGAAAACAGGTGGAGAGGTTCCTCCAAATGAGCGACGAGTTCGCTAACGTGAATATTGATGATGAGTGTTGTTGCAAAGAGGATGAAGACGCAACTTCACGCAATGACAATGACCCCTTTCAGAACTAGATAGATGGAAGGGATATAATGCAATGAAAAACCAACATCATCCCCAAAGGATTGGTTCCATTAGAAAAGTTGTTCAATGAAAACGATGTAGCTAGAAATCCCAGAATCACTACGAATGATGAAGATACCAAGGATTGAAACATCGAGACTCAAGAGAATCCTAAGATAATTAGACAATCAAAGAAACTCAGTCTGGAGATTAAGTAGAGATATATCAACCTCATGGAATATTTCCCTGACATTTTTTCATGGAGTTATGAAGACTTGAAAGTCTATGACACTAGAGTAATTCAACACGTGATTCCCATCAAGGAAGATCAAAAACCTTTCAAGCAAAAGATGATATGGATCAACCCCCTGCTACTGTTGTTGATTGAAAAGGAGGTAAAGAAGCTATTTGATGACAAAATTATTGTTTCTTTGAGATTTTTGAAGTGGGTGGCCAACCTAGTGCATGTAAGGAAGAAGAGCGGAGAAATATGTTTATGTGTGGATTTTCGGAACCTGAACAAAATTTCCCTCAAGGAAAAATACCCGCTTCCCAAGATGGATTACATCCTGCAGAAGGTAGTTGGATCCCAGAAAATGTCAATGTTGGATGGTTTTTCAGGTTACAATCAGATCATGGTGCACCCGAATGACCAGAAGAAGACAACCTTTACAACACCGTGGGGTATGTTCATGTATGCAAATATGCCTTTTGGGCTTATGAACGCTGGAGAAACTTTCCAAAGGGCCATGTATATAGAATTCACCAAGGAGAAAGATAAGTTTATCATGATTTACTTGGATGACATCACGATGTTTTATTATTCTGATGAACAACATCTTGAACATCTGAAGAAGGTTTTCCATATATGCAGGAAGTTTGGAATCTCATTAAATCCGAAGAAATCAAATTTCAGGATGCAAGAAGGAAAGATGTTGGGGAACATCATCTCAAAGTAAGGCATAAATATATACCCTAGCAGGGTGGAATGGATTATGAAGATCAACACTCCTCGGAGAAAGAAAGAGGTGCAGTCTTTCCTTGGAAAGGTGAATTTTATGAGAAGGTTCATTCCAAATCTAGCCAAAATTATAAAGCACATCACGAGTATGCTCGGGAAAGGTAATGAGATAAAATGGATCCCTGAAGCCAGGAAGTCATTTGAAGACATCAAGGTGGCGCTAACCAAATATCCTTTATTATCCAGCCCATATTTCACAAGGGAATTTATCTTATTTTCCTTCGCCTCTAAACACACCATCGTTAGTGTCCTGTTACAGAAGGATGAGCAGAATTTCGAAAATCCTATAGCCTCTTTCAGCAAGACATTGAGAGACTCCCCACCAAGATATGATATCATAGAAAAACAAGCATACGTCTTAGTGAAGGCCCCCAAGGAATTCAAGACTTATATATTGCATTCATTTGCCATCACTTATGTGCCTAGCAATTTTGTCAAGGATATCCTAACTCAGCTTGACCTTGAGGGGAGAAGGGGTAAATGGATCGCATTCATGATGGAATATGACCTCGAAATCAAGCCTAAAAAGATTATTAAGGGTCAGTGGCTTGAAAAATTGATGGTTCAGTCGAACTGTGATGTTTTGGGAATAAATTTCATTGTTGATCTGTCAGAGAATCTGCAAGAATAAGCAGTCCCACAAGTATCTCAGAAATTCATCGATTTTCCTTGGTACACTGACATTATTTATGTATTGAGGAAAGGCGAATTTTTTGAATTCGAAGGTGGCTAAGTTTTGCATCCTAGACAACTCTCTATATTGGAAGGATCCAGGAGGGATCTTGCTAAATTGTTTGCTGGAAGAAGACACATAATGGGCTATCAAGGAGTTCCACAAAGGGGAATGCGGGGGGGCATCATTACTGGAATACCACTATGCACAAAATATTGAGGGTAGGATTCTATTAGCCTAGTATTTTTTCAAATGTATACAAGGAAGTTTCTAGTTGCCATGAATGCTAGATGTTCAATGGGAAAAGAAAGCTGCAACCCCTGTCGTTAAATCCTATCTCTGTCAAAGCATCGTTTATGAAATGGGGTCTGGATTTTATAGGAGAAATTCATATACCATATTCAGCCCACCATGGATGGATACTAACGGCCACAGACTATTTCTCCAAATGGATTGAAGCGGTCCCCACAAGGAAAGCTACCGACACAGTGATCATTCAGTTTTTGGAAACCAATATCCTCTCTAGATTTGGTTGCCTGGTCAAGATCATCTCAGAAAATGCAGTGGCGTTCAAATACGATAAGATGGAGAAGTTTTGTAACAATTACAACAAAACCCTGGGACATTCTACAACGTATTACACATAGGGTAATGGACTGGCGAAATCATCCAACAAAATTTTAACTAGGATTATTAAAAAACTCCTGCAGGACAACAAGAAGTCCTGGCACAAGAAGCTTATCTACGCGCTATGGGATGACATAATCACTACCAAAAATTACATCCACATCGCCTTTCCAAATTGTATATGGTGCAAAGGAAGTTTTCCCCACTTCGTTGGTTTTTCTAGTCAGGAGGTTGCTGGAAGAGCAAGAAGCTGAACCAAACGACACTCAGAGGAGGATAAACCACTTGTTTCATGTGCATCAAATGAGGGAACAAGTTTTCAACTGATCACAGCTTCACCAAGATAGAATGAAGAAGATTTTTGAAAAGCACACTAAGTAGGAGGATTTCAAGGTAAATGATCTGGTGTTGAAGTGGGACACGGGGAATGAAGACAAAGGGAAACATGGAAACTTTTATCATCTTTAGATGGGGCCATTCAGGATTGTTGCGTATCAAGGGAATAATGCATATTTGCTACAAGATCTTCATGGAGAAATCACTAGTGGGGGACCTGTAAATGGAAGTTTCCTTAAACATTATCTAGTTTAGTGTGGTTTATTTTAGTCTTTTGTGTCATTGTAAATAACCATTTTTTATGTGTTCAAAGAAAACATTTCGAGTTAGTAGTCGGCAAAAAATTGAAGCCCGAAGTGAAGGCCCTAATTTTATGCCGAGTCTGGTCGTGACTATGTCAATAAGGTCTAGGGTGAGTCTTTTTCATTGTTTTAGAGTCTTCAAATCAAATAAATCCAAATGGTCAGGCACCTGGTCTATTGTTCTTTGCCACCTCGCCGGGAGGATAGCATCCCCATTGGAGCCAACTATTAGCACCGTCATTTTTTAAGTTAGAGTCATTCCTAGATGAGTCATGGTTCATGTGTCGAAGCGTGTGAGGTCAGGTACTAAGCAACGAATGGGTCGAATTCAGCAAGTGACGAGTCTGACCCTTGGAGTCAGGAAGGGGCATCATAATTAAACATGTGTGAATTGTAAATGTATTTTTCCCAAAAGATCGATTCCTGTCAGAAAGAGGGAATTTATGTGCCAGAGGTCGAGGAAAGTTGTTATAGTAAAGTTCACATTGGTAGATATAATGACCATCATCAACTCATTATGAAGTCATAAAGGTTAATAAATCACAACGCTCATATCATGTATACTCTGCAACTCTTATCATCTGTACTTTGCACACTTTGAAGTGTACCCATCGCGTGAGTGTGCTGCACAAATCTTCAGCCTGCTTCAAAACTTCTCGTCACCATGGATTCAACGTCCTCTGTCATGATTCCATCCCTCACCTGTTCAATTATAAATATGAGTCAACTTGCATGCTTCTCTTTTACCATCCGAGTTTGTGCGTTGTCTGTGATTTTTCCTGCAAGTCCTGGGTCTTTTCGCTGTGGGAAAGTCGATTGCCATCAACTATGTTGCAAACCTATTTAGTCAATATTGTCGTGTCTCCTTCATCTTCAGTCATCGTTTGAAGCCTGTTGGAGTTCACCGTGAGCTAGTCTATCGGGCGACAGTTCCTCTCGCAGTCATCCTTTTTTCCTCAGAGTCTTTCCCTGTCATGTTGAATTGTTTTCTGTGTCTGATTTCTCTAGCTTACCACTAGTTTCGCAGTGCCTTACCTCCACACATGAATTTTATGTCATGCTTCCCTACTTTGAAAAGACTACTATTATCATCTATCGCAGCATTGACCTGTTTCTATGCCTAAAGTCTTCATAGCGCCTAGCAGTCGCGAAGTAAAATTCTAGAGTTATTTCTGCTTGTCGCACAAAACTTCCACCACTGCCACTCCAACGGGTCTCTATGAAGCATATCATTCTCCATTTTCTATGCGAAGAGGGTGTCATCCTTCATTACCGCACCCACGAAAAAAATACACATGTGCATCATGACAACATCCCAAGACATAAGGAAGAAGGTGCGAAGTGGCAGAGCTGTGAGGCCTGAACCTCAGTACTTGGCGTTAATAAACGAAGATCCAAATGTGAGAGTATATTTTTAACAAGTCGGATGTATGTGTTATTGCAAGAACAATTCACTCTCATATTTAATGGGTTTCACGCAATCATTGCGTGAATCACATTACGGATGACGGAGTAAACTCTGTTAGCTATGACGAAGATCCCTCCACGTGGTGAAAGGTGGTCTAAGGGCATGCCTTTAGACGTATTAGGCTATGAAGAATTCATCAAACCAAACTTCCTGAACGGGAAAATCAGAGCGGGCGTTAAGAGTCAGTATCTGTGAGAGCCTTTTTAGAAACTCTTGAAGGTGATTAGAAGGTATTTCACTTGTGAAAGAAGGTCTAATAGAATATACCAACATCACATTAGGTTTTTGATGCTTTTCACAGGGAAAAGGCCTTTGAACTTACCTTTCTTCTTGCACCAAAGCCTAGGAGGAATGGTAGACAACATCCGGGCCGAAGTGGACCAGCTGAAGAAGAACTTATTCCATATATCATGAATTAAGTTGTTAGTAGTCGAGGAATTGGGACAACTGGGAAAATACTAGGATTCATTCCTAATTTCAGCCAACATCCCCAGGGACCCCAAAGGAGACTTCCCTCTACCTACAAGGGGAACAACATTTTGTAGCATGGGGGAAAGAATGAAAGAGGTCGTAGGAAAGGGAAAAATAATAGAAGACTTGTCATCCCAACAACCAGTACCCCAGAAAAGAGGTAGGTAGAGGTTGATCAAGAAGCCTGAGGAGACCCAAGATCTAAACGAACTGTGCACCCACTATGTTGATGAGAAGTTAGTCGTGAGCAATGTTTGGCTAGAACTTGTCGAAGGTTCAAGACGGGGAATAAGTGAAATATGGAGAAGGTCGGGCACTGAAAGCATGGAGGTTCAGTTGTCGTTGCAACGGATGAAACAAGCATAACTCACTATTGATGAATTATACCGATAGAATAGAGAATTGAGAAAACAGCTAGCAGAAAAGACTGTTGAAACAACAACGTCATGGAGACGAGAAGGGAATGCAAATTGGCTCAAAAGACAACTCAGGGAAGCGCAAGACGTGATCATTCAGCTGCACAAGGAATAGAGTATGTCAAAGGAGGGAATCGTGGAGTACTTCAAGGAAAGTGGACCAACCATGAAAAATGTTCGCGTGACTCTTGCCAGCACTCAAACGAAGCTAAAAGGGAACACAATCTTATGGAGACAGGTGAAGAATCTGAAAAGATGAAATTGGTCTATTAGGAAAATGGTTAGAGTATTAAGATTGCAGGTGAGGCCAGAGACATGATTGAACCAACCCCATTTTTGTATTTTTGAACATGGAACATAATCTCTCTCTCCTTATGTTTTTTTTCCTTCCAAGAAACAAGGAGTCTGATGGGTACCCGTGCGGTGGATATATGTCATGTAGATGTTGTAAACCCACTTGTCCAGAAGGACAAGTGTAGGCAAAATGCACAACAGTTTTGAAGGAGATGTGTAGCCACCAGACCGTTGTCGCCATCTGGAAAGAACGAGTGACATCCCATAGTCATCCGCCATACCAAATATCCACATGCATACTACAGCCAGTGATCCTGCAGCAGTAGCCAGAGCCCGTTACACTAGGTTGCAGAATTTTGAAAGTGTGCTCAATCATTCGGGTAACCGCTCAAAGGAGAAGCGTCAACGCATCACCTCCTAATGATCGAAACTTACTGATGACCGAAGTATCATGATAAAGACGTCGGTTATGACATGATTGGGTGCAATTGGGTTTCCATTCTTAGTAAGTTCTATTCGAAAGGTCATCTGGCAGAGAATAACCAGAACCGAAATTCTAGTAGTAGCAGTTTGGAGCATGGCAGCCGAAGGGGCGCAATGTTTTCTATATATTGCATCTTTTCAATGTAAGCCAAGTTAGTTGGCAAAGTATTGTAGACGGTAGAATATTGAATGTAATTTTCGAACCCAATTGAAATATAATGCAAAAGTCCTAAGGCTTTGGCGAAAATATTCTAATGGTGGTGGTTTGATGTATTGTGATCTCATCTATGTATGTACTTCATGTTTTATGTGTATCCATGTATTTTCCCTATTTAAATTGGAATGTTTAATAAGTCTAGAATTCATTGCACGGTGTTTTAGACTTCACCATTTAAACTCCTGTGTTTTCTTCTAAGTGATTTAGAATTCATCCTCAATGGTTCTTTGAGTTTATTTATGTACTCTTTCTTTCACCACACATAGTGAAATTTGAACTGAAAGACCATTGTCTACTTAGCCTTTATCCTCTCAAAGTTTCAGTTACCAAGTCATTTATTTCTCTCAATTTCTGGAATTTGACTCCATGGCCCAAGTTTCTGTATTTCCTTGCCAGGGGAACCAGAAACATTTCACAAACACAATAAACCTAGCCGACGATTCAAAGTCATTATCTGTTAGAGACTAAGTCTCAGAGACAACCCTCTCTAGGTCGGAAAGGCTAGTTTCT
Organism: Picea engelmannii; assembly: GCA_009831015.1. NCBI lineage: Eukaryota > Viridiplantae > Streptophyta > Pinopsida > Pinales > Pinaceae > Picea > Picea engelmannii. The sequence continues at coordinate 1,094,542 of ML778207.1, forward strand.
AGTCTTAAAGTTGGTATGTAGGTTACCTTTGTTGTTTGTTTTCTCAGCCAAACAAATTTACAAAGAGCTAACATCACCCACTTTCCTTTTTGACTCCTCTTCTTTATGCTTTTATTTGTTGCCTACATCACTCGATGAAAATGAATTTTATAGAGGAGTCAAGCCCTTCAGAATTTTGTTGTTTTCCATGGATATAATCTCCTTGGCCTTATATGGCTCATTTTGTATGAAAGCATAGATGCTTTCATCACTAGGGAATACCTTCCATGAATCTACATTTTCAGGGATATGAGGATGATATAAATACTAGAAAGTACAATTAGGTCTTTGTGGCATAAGTTGTTGAGTATGAGAGGCTGCAAAAACAACTAACCTGTCAGCCATTGAATTCAATTCCCTTTTAACATGAGTGATTTTAAATGATAGAAAGTTTGAGATAAGATCCCAAACAGTTTGGGTGTAGTGTTTCATTAAATTGTTGCTAGGAGAATATATTTCATGTAGAAGGTTTAAAATAAGTTCAAAGTCCCCCAAAATTGTAAGGTGACCACAACCTAAATTATAGGCATTTTCAATGCCTAGCAGTAATGCTTCAAATTCAGACGTTGTTTGTGTAAGAAAATTCTAACCTATAGGAAAAGTTGTGAATTTTACCTGCAGGTGAGTACAATATAATGCTAGCTCCATTACCTTCGTTAGAGAATGAACCATCAAAGTGCATATGCCACATCCCATCCTCCAGGTCAATTTGTTCTCGGGTAGTGTTATCCTCATTTACAAAGATGGAATACACTCCTATCTCCTCCTCAACATAGTTTACATTAGGCTGTGGGATGCTTTCTATATATGGTGAAATTCTTCCCTCCCTTAGGACTATGATGTTCTTTCCATTCTGAGGAACAGATAAGCATGTCCCATTGAGTGAGAGATATCCACCTGTCAAAGCTTGCCAATATCTTCCTAAGATGATTGAATAATTACTCATTGGCATGTCAATTACCTAAATATTAAGGGTTGTCCTTATTTTGGGATGCGCGCATAGAACCAAAGTCACGTATTTGATTTCACCTATGGTTGATTGTTGTAAACTATTATAAGAGAGCATGCTTCTGGAATTTTCATTTGTACAAGACAAGCCTAGCTCTTCCAAAATAATTTTTGACATTATGCTTGGGCCCGAACCGCCGTCAATTAGACAACAATGGGATATTTTGTCCATAATATTTATAGAAATTAAAAATGGGGGATTTTTTTATAGGGTGTCTATGTTAGAAAAACAGGACCGCGGAGCAATAAAATAAAACAAATGCAGAAACAAAACACAAAAGACACACAATACAAGAGAGACACAGATTTACGTGGTTCACCCAGTGTGGGCTACGTCCACCAGAGAAATTGCCAGGTCCTT
>ML778207.1:1107637-1127660 GCA_009831015.1 Picea engelmannii
TTCCAATGAATGTAATTCTTCAAGACATATAAGAAAAAACATTCTGTGGTTTTCTCCTGATTTGGGTTTCCACGTAAAACACCGGTGTACTGTGCATGTGTGTGATTGTTTATTTATTACTGCTTATTATTGGATAATAATTCTACATTGATATAACATTTGAAGAAAAAGGATTATAATTACGTTATTACTGATTCACCCCCCCTCTCAGTAATCCAACAACATGAATACTTCTCAACAATTAATTAAATGATTTAACTAGGCAAAATATACCAAAATATCAGTTTCCAACCATTGTTGTGTCATCCCTTTTGTCAGTGTTGCACATACCTTTTTAATTTATTTTACAGAACATGGATGCCAAAATGATATTGGGATTATGAGGGGGATATAATGAGAGAAAAATGGTAGCATGACAGGGATATAATATGGATATTGTTCATATAAAAATAAATCAAATCAAACAATCAAGCATATCTTTGTTCAAACCTCCACAATTCAATCAATATTCAATTTTCAAAACACCATCTAAATTGTCACTTCCTTTACAGATTGCTTGTTGGCTTTCGAAAAGAACAATTCATATGCCCATAAATACTCAATTACAGTAGCCTTTGCATCTATATAATATTTATATAGCAGCCCTATCAACAACATTGCAATTGATAAGATGAACATAATAACCCTTTGATCCATGACCATCTATAACTCCAATGCTAAATCTCTTTTTCTTTTAAAACCAATAGAAAATACATTGTGATTCCAGCCATTTATATCCAATATTTATTCTTTAAAATCAAATAAGAATATGCATAGTATTTACCACCATTTGTTCATTATTCAAACATTGTTCGACATAATCAACTGGGCATTAAAACTCTTAATCGAACCCCAATCCTTTCACACATAGGTATCCTTTAAATATAATCAACATAAGAATTGATTCAAAGAACATTCAACAAATAGCATGCAACTCTTAGTCCATGCTTCACATAAATCAACATGTACAGACCTCTTCAAAAATTTCTAAACGAAGGAAAGAACCAAATCGTGCTCAATCGACCAAGCACACACAGGTGTATTTTTTACCCTTGACTAGATTAAAATGATATCAAGATCGTATTTAGGGTTTAAACATAGAAAATGGAGAGTAAGAATAGACGACTCAATCAGAGAACTAAATCCTTGAAACGCAGACAGCTCGTGCCTTTTAAAATTTACCACAAACATATAACAAGTAACCATAATCTCCACTGTGAGGGTTACCAAATTATAGTCATCCACCTTTAACAGGGAATGAAAATAAACAAACACTTAAAAACACTGCAATGTGAGTGTCCAACACAACTCCATGCCCAACCAAAAGCATATATAATGCTTCAATTAAACTTTTTGGGTAATGTTAAACCCAACTGTGCAATGCTTTCCATAAAACATTGTCAGTGAGGGAAATGCAATGATAGCTAACATATCGAGCCTTTGCCAAGTCAAGGCAATAAAAAATTTAAACTTTCAACAGTTCACATTGCAACCCAGAGTACTAAAAAATATCAACCACAAAGTCAAAAATGGAGTGGTAAATATTAAACAAAGAGACTGGTTGTAACACCCATGTGAAAAGATCAGATCTTGTCAAACATAATAATAAATTTCCATAGAGAACCAGACCCAAAACCCAAGCCGAGTGAGAATGCTTCTATGTTATTTTATTCATAAACCCATGCAAAGATTACACACAACAAGGAGAGCATAACCATTATTTTTTTTTAAAATGCCAACAGTCTAGAATAATCACCAGAAGAAACCATGGACACAACACTAATACACAATTCAAATATCCAATAATAGCTTAAGAAACACACAGACCGTGAGCAATCCTTAGCCAAAAATTGATTCGAAGGGCAGTGAAACCATCATGGATGGAAGAGTAGAGAACCCATACCTGGAAAATCATGTGCGAGGAAGAAGCTAGAAAGTATGCCTCCTTCAAGACCGAGCAATGCAGAGCATCAACAACCACCAGAGCCAAAACCAAAATGCAAGTATGACTAGGGTGACAGGGTTCGAGAGGTGTTTGAGTGACGTGCAATAAATGCACATCAATTCCTTCCCCAACCTCATTCAATTCAACATATGAGCCAACCAATTTACCATAGCACTAAGCATTTAATCAACCATATATGCATTGCCATATCCCATTGCATAGTGCACCACCTTTGGTAATATCAAACTCTTTTTAAAAATAACCATGTGCTACAACGTTACCCCATGTGCATTCAACATATAACATTCAACAAGGCGCTTAACTATAGAAGCAAGGGTTTGTACACCCTTATTTGTCACAATAATACCACATTAGAGTTTGTATATAGTCCTTTAATTTAAAAGAGCCCCAATATTGTCCCTTTTATCAAGATCATATTAAACCAATTGATGCCATATTTACTTGCAATATCAAAACCAAACTTATAATAATTATTTCATCCATAGGGAAGCCTTAAAATAATCTGAGAGTGGTCATCAAAGCTATCATCACCATGTGTTAATCAACCAATCATCTTATGTCACCATAACATTTAACCATGACTCTAAACATCGAGTTGTAGAAGACTGTGCTGGTACCATCACAATAGAAAACAAAATATAAGCGTAGTATATCCATCATAGCTCCACAAGTCTACAAGGGGGTCCCACCTACCAGTTTATTATTAATATAAATAATTAATAGAGCTTGGCAATCATTTGTGAGCATAGTATTCAACGTTGCATTTTTAAGCGTCAACAACTGTATCTTTGTTATTGTTCACTATGTCTCTATGCTAATATTATAAATCTATGGTTTCATTTTGTTCCACTCATAAATCCATATCAATGGTATCAGAGTGGTCTGATCCTTGTCATTTTTTAATGCATGTCCCTGACATGGTCAAGGTATAGAGATTTGGGTCTCGAGCTTGTTTCTCTTGAGGACAACTTCTCTCACACACCCAAGAAACCATCCATGGCGGGAAAAAATAAATATAATGAGACAAGAGATCCTTTCAAAATGTTGCTCGAGGAATCCCTTGAGTGACAGAGGAATGAGATGATGGACATATTTGCATAAATCCTTCGATGAATGTCGAAAAGCGACGTATCCACCTCAAGTGGAGGCATCGCCCCCTTCAAGGTACATATCAATTTTAATATTCCTACATTTTGAGGTCAAATAGATGTGATGTCGTAGATAAATGGTTAAACCTTGTAGAAGGGTATTTTTTTGTCCACAAATTTTCTGATAGAGAAAAGATTACATTTAGGGTCCTCAAGACCATCCCCTATGTCAAATATTGGTGGGATACTTTCTGTGAGTAAAAGGAAATAGAGGGATCCACATTATTTGAAGTTTCACCCACTTGGGGTTCCTTTAGGGATGTTATTAAAGAACAATACTACCCTGTTGGAAGTTATGACGACTTGTATACAATATGGACCACACTATGGCAGGAAAGAGACCAAATAGTGCCAGACTTCACCGATGTCTTCCATACCTTGTGCACCAAGTTGGGTATCAAATATTTTGAGAAACATTTGGTGCTCAAGTACTATGGAGGTCTGCATAGTTACATCCATACAAAAATGGATTTTTTTGACATCTCATCCTTGAGCACAACCTATCAATATGTCATCAAAATTGAGCAGAAGATTAAACAAAAGACGTAATAGTTTGGGTTTGGGAACCCCTCACAGCAAAAGCAGGGCAAGGGAAAACCCAACCCGTAGAACAAAGGATAGGGAAAATATGGGCAACCTTAGGACAACTATTCCAGGCCGCAAGAAAATAAGGAAAATGGGAAGATGAGGAAAGATACCAGGAAGTGGCACGACTTCCATAAGAGCCCCTAGCATAACACTGTTGATTGTCGCTCAAAGAAGTCATTGGTGGCTGAGGTAAAATCCATTGAATCATATGTGGGTTTTAACTCTGAGTCAGAACCAGAAAACGGGATATGGATCATTGATGTGGAACCCAATGCCACTATTTCTACCACTAAGATCCATTTCGGTGAACTTGATGAGCCAGAGGAAGGCGAGTGACTCTTTCATTCATAGATGTGGGCGAAAGGCACTCCACTGCACTTCATCATTGATAGTGGTAGCCAGAAGAAACTCATCTTAGAATAGGTCGTCAAGGGGATAGCCCTTTCGACAACGTTGCACCCGTAGTGCTACACCATCGGATGGCTCTATCAAGGAAGTGATCTTCGTGTCAGCCAATAGTGTCGCCTGTCATATGGCATCAAGCCATTCAAAGATGAGGTACTATTTGATGTTTCTCCCCTTGAATTTTGTGATGTTTTTTTGGGACAACCTTATTTATGGAAACGTCATGTTGTATATGAATCTAGGCCTCGCAGTGTTATTATTACTTTGAATAGGAAATTGTACAGGATACCCGAGGTAGTCCCACCTAATGCTATTTCCTTGATCTTTTCGAACTAATGCAGGAAGGTCATTTCTCAGACTAGGAAGTTTGTATTCTTTGTGATTCGCTCTCATAGTGAGCGAAAGGTTCCAACCACATCCATGGCCTCCACGGTCGACCTCTCCACACAACAGAAGCAAGTGGATAAGGTCATGGAAGAATACAAAGACATATTCTCATCACTGTTGGGGTACCTCTGCACTGTCAGGTCAAGCATCTCATCAATCTGACCCATGATGCAACGCTATCCAATGGGCCAGTCTATCGTTGCTCTTTGTTAGAAAATGAGGAGATCAAGCGACAGATACAAGAAATTCTCTACAAGGGACACATCCAACCCAACTCATCACCTTGTGGAAGCCCAATCGTGATAGTGTAGAATAAATATGAGACTTGGTGACTATGCATTGATTATCGGGCTCTAAATAAAATCACAGTCAAGAACCGATACCCAATTCCTCGAATCTACGATCTCCTTGATCAGCTCAAGGGGGCCAAATACTTCAGTAAGATTGATTTGAAGTCTAGCTACCATTAGGTCCCAATAGAGAAGACATATGTATTGGAAACTTCCTTCAAGTCAAAAGAATGTATTTTTGAATGGTTGGTCATGCCCTTTGGTTTGAAAAATTCCCCAACAACTTTCATGAGGATGATCGATGATATCTTATGACATTTCACTAATTATTTTGTGGTGGTGTATATGGATGACATCCTCATCTACATCAATACTTGGGCAAAACACTTGTAGCATATTCAACAAGTTGTGCACACTCTGCAACAACACAAGAGATATGCCAACTTGTAAAAATGGTCCTTCGACATGGACAGGGTCCAATACTTAGGCTACATTGTTGATGTGCATGGTGTGCATGTTTATCCAACCAAGATCCAATTCATCCATGACTGGCCAACCCCAACCACGTTCACTAAGCTTCAGATCTTCTTAGGCCTTGCCAATTTCTATCGCAGGTTCATGTTGAGATTCTCCCATATTTCATGGGTCCTCAGTAAAATAACCAGGGGTGGTGGTAAGGAAATAATTGTGTGGGGTATGTCCCAACAAAAAGAGTTCGATGATCTGAAGCAACGCTTGTGTTCATCCCTAGTTATTTCATTACCTGACCTGCAACAACCCTTTGAGATTAAGAAAAATGCTTCAGACTATGTTGTGGGTGCAATCCTCACTCAACACATCCACCCTGTGGCCTATAATAGTGATACACTATCAGATGTTGTTCGTAAGTACCCTAATTATGACAAAGAAATGCAATCCATTGTGCAAGCCTGCCACTAGTGGAAGAATTACATTCTAGGGAAGGAGACATTCATCCAAACTGATCATAAAATGTTGTAGTTCATGCAGACACAAGAAAAATTGCAAAATGACCACCATCATAAGTGGTCCACATATTTGTAGCAATTCCATCTCAACATAAAGTATAAAAAGGAAGTACCAACTGAGTTGTTGATTTCCTCAGTTGACCTCCAGTCACGAAACTCACCATGGTGCTAGACTCTTGTGGCCATGAGACCTCCGGACGGCCCCACCTCTATGAGACAGATCCTGACTTCTCCAACACCTACCAGATGTTGGGAGCAAACACAACTGTCACTAATTTCCATCTTCAGGACTGGCTACTGTGCCATTTGGGCCATCTCTGTGTTCCATCAAGTGAGAGAGCGAAGATGGATTGGGAACCCACTACAGTCGGGTGGCAGGACACTTCATCATGGAAAAGACAGTGGTAGTGTTGCAACAATATTTTTATTGGTCGAAACTATGACAGGATGTCAGCAAGTATATTCGGTCCTGCACTATATCCAAACCGACCACTAAGAAAAAGGGCATGTACACTCCTATGTTTACTCTTGACAGGCCATGTGAATCCATATCAATGGACTACATGTCGGCCCTTCCGTCCACCAAGAAGGGAAATGACTGTGTTTTGTGCTTGTTGATCGCTTTTCCAAGATGGAGATTTTGGCTACCTGCAAGAAGAGCATCAAAGTGAAGGCCACTGCCAAGATCTTATTTGACCAAGTGTGGGTAAACTTTGGGGTCCCACAAACCATTATCTCAGATCGCGACAGTCGGTTCTCAACACATTTTGGTCAAGCCTATAATCACTGTTGGACACCAAGCTCACCAAGTCCACTTCCTTCCACCCCCAAACGACTGGCCAAACCGAGGTCGTCAACCGGATGATCGTGCGCATTTTGTGCATGTAAAATTCCAAGAACCCCTGCACCTAGGATGATATTCTTCTCTATGTTCAACATAGCTACAACAGAGCCATACATATCTCAACTCACCACAACCCCTTTCAGGTGGGGTTGGGATTCCAACCATTAGGTCCCATGGATTTTGCACTACCCCTTACATCAACCAAGGAAGACTCTTCGCATGCTCCAACTAAATCTGAAAAATCCACCTAGTTCATTGAGAGGATCCAACACATCCTCCAATAGGTTCATGATATTTTACATAAGTCCAATGCCAAGTACAAGCGACGCCATGATCAACACTGGGTGCCACACCAATTTCAGGTGGGAGACAAGGTTTGGTTGCACTTGCAGAAATAAATGTTTATAGGGCCTCATCGAAAGATTTGTCCACTCCGTTATGGACCTTAAACCATCACCAAGGTTGTGGGTGACATTGTTTTTGAGGTCAACCTTCCCCCCCTCCTTGGCTTGCACCTAATGTTCAATGTGGACCTCATTCGACCATATTTTCCACCATTATTGGACACCTCAGAGATAGCAGAACAATTGAAACCAATAAATATCAACCCTAACTACATGGAACATGCATCCACTGATCATATCGTTGACACACATGTCAAGGGAACTCACCAATAGAGGATCCATCTCTATCAAGTTGTCAAAGCAGGTCAGCTCCTACACCAATGCAGGTGGCTCACCTGGGGCCAAATTCAACAAACATTTCCTCATCTGATGGGGGAACTAAAAATAATAGATATAATTTCTTCCTAAGGGGTGAGGATTGATTCAGGAGGATATCAGTGGCCACCCACCTTTTCCAACTGGCTCAAAATAGTTTTTTGGCAACTTACTATTTTTAGCAGTTTTTCAGGTCCCAAACTTTCGAGGCCATTTTCAGGTCCCAAACTTCCTAGACCAGTTTGAGTCTTGTAAATGAAGCTCATCGTCAATACCTTTCCAACGTGCTATCATGTGCCCTAAACAGAAATGATATGAAAAATTTATGACCCCAGTAAGTTGATGTACTAACTTACCCCGACAGGGCCCACATGACTTTTGGTGCTTCATCTCCTAGGGTTATGTTTTTGGATGTCTAGGTTTTTGGCATTCATGATTATTGTAAGAATGAATTCAAAGCCTCATTGTACTCATCTTCTTGAGAATGAGAATAGCCATCACATCTCTGCTAAGAGATAAGCTGCCACCATTCTAGCAAGCTTGTTTTCAATCTGCATTTTATAGTTTTCAACATATTTCTTATTTAATAGAAGTCAAGTTTTACTGTATATCTATTATTTTTCACTGTGTCTCTGTGTTAATATTATAAATATGTGGTTTTATTTCGTTCCGCTCATAAATCTGGATCAACAGGAAAGAAAATTATCAATCTCCCATGATTGAAGTGGAAGGTAAGATTGATAACCAACCCATATCAATTTTAATTGATTCTGGAGATATCCATAGTTACATAAACTCTAACATTATTAAAATATTTCACTTGAAAAGGAGTAAGAATAAGAAATATTTGTTAGTTCACTTAACCACAGGAGATAAGATAAAGATCAATGAGTTGGTTAAAGATTGTCTGATAGACATGAATGGGCTCAGTACAAAGGTTGATGTAAACATCATACCATTGGGTTCATATGATTGTCTAATTGGAATACATTGGTTGGAAAAACATCATGTTGTCCTAGAATGTTACAACAAGATAATCACATGTCTTGATGAGGATGGGAAACAAGGTAAGGTTCAAGGAATTCCAAGATCTACAATTGTTAGAGAAATTTCAACTATGCAGTTGAAAAAGAGTTTCAAGAAGGGATGTCAGATTTTTGTAGACCATATGGAAGAGGTAGCCAAAAATAAATTGGAAAGCATTGAAGACCATCGATATTAAGGGATTTTGAAGATGTTTTTAGAGAAATCCCATGATTTCCACCAAAGAGACACATTGATTTCTCTATTGATTTTGTGCCAGGAGCTACCCTAGTGTCCAAAACACCATATAGAATGGGCACACCAGAGTTGAAGGATTTTCATATGCAGCTTAAAGAGATATTGAAGAAGGGGTATATATGCCCAAGTGTGTCACCTTGGGGAGCCCCTGTGTTGTTTGTAAATAAAAAAGATGGAACCTTAAGACTATGGATCTATTTCAAGCAGTTAAATAAGGTCACCATAATGAACAAATATCCTTTTCCAAGGATTGATGATCTATTTGATTATTTGAAAGGTGCAAGAATATTTTCCAAGATTGACCTGAGATCAGGATATCATCAAGTAAGGATAAAAGAAGAATACATAAGAAACACAACATTCAAGACAAGATATAGAAATTATGAATTCACAGTAGTACCATTTGGACTATCAACTGTCGCAACTATTTTTATGTGCCTGATGAATGGAGTGTCCAGGGAGTACTTGGACAAGTTTGTGATTGTGTTCCTAGATGATATAATCATCTACTCTAAGTTAGAAGAGGAATATGAATATCATTTGAGAATGTTGTTGCAAGTTTTAAGAGATCATAAATTGTATGCTAAGCTAAGTGCAACTTGTATCAAAATAATATTCACTACTTAGGGCATATAATTTCAATAGAAGGAATAGTAGTGGATCCTGAAAATATAGAAGCCATTAGAGGATGGCCAATGCTAAACAATGTGGCAGAGGTCAGATCATTCATGGGTCTTGTTTGTTATTACCGAAGATTCATAAAAGGGTTCTCAAAGATTGTAGGCCCAATCACTTATTTGCAAAAGAAGGGAGTGAAGTTTGAATGGACTTCCAAGTGTGAAGAGAGCTTTCAAAAACTGAAGGAAATTTTAACAAGCATGCCAATCTTGAGGATTACGGATTCAGATGAATATTTTGTGGTTTGCACATATGCATGCACGGAAGGGATCGGTGGATTTATGAGTCAACGGGATCATGTGGTATGCTACACGTACAAAAAATTAAAAGAGAATGAAAGGAATTATGATACCCATGATCTAGAGTTAGCAACAATTGTACATGCATTAAAAATGTGGAGGCATTACCTTATGGGGAAAAATTCAAGCTAAGGATAGACCACTGTGGTTTGAAGCATTTATTTGAACAACCAAAATTAAATGCCATACAAACTAGATGGATGGAATTTCTGAGCAAATATGACTTTGAAATCAAGCATATAAAGCGAAAGGAAAATTAAGTGGCTAATGCGCTCAGTAGGATATACCATGAGGTGCATATTGCAACCATAAAAATGTATAGGACATATCTGAAAGACAAATTTGTTGCAGCAAACAATTCAGATCAACATTATCTAAAAATAAAACAGATATTACAACAAGGTAAGTTTTAGCAGAAATTTAATTCATATGAGCTGAAAGAAGATGGAATTCTCATGTACAAAGGAAAAGTATATGTGCCAAATTCCAGTGAGTTGAAAAATGCAATTTTGAGGGAAATGCATAACCTGCCAAATGCCAGACACCTAAGATATCATAAGACAATTGCAGATGTAAAAAGACAATACTTTTAGCCAGGAATGAAAAAAGAAGTGTCTAATTACATAGCCAGATGTCTATAATTCCATAAAGTGAATACTGAGCATAGGAATCCAACAGGGTTGTTGTAGCCATTTCCCATTCCATAATGAAAGTGGGAAGTTGTCACAATTTTTTTCATTACAAAGCTTCCCAGAAAAATGAAGCAACATGATTCCATCATGGTGGTGTTGGATAAATTAATTGATCCAACACATTTTATTCTAGTAAAGATGATACACAAGGAAACACATATTGCAAAGATCTACATGAAAGAAGTTTCTAGGCTACATGGAGTTCCTGAGAAAATAGTTTCAGATAGAGATACAAAGTTTACATTCAATTTTTGGAAAGTTTTGTTCAAAGGCTTTGGAACAAATTTAAATATTAGTACAATCTATCACCCAAAGTCAGATGGAAAAACAGAGAGGACTAACAAAATAATTGAGGACATGCTTCAATTGTATGTGATGGATCAACCATCAAAGTGGGAATATTATATTCACTTAGTGGAATTTTTATACACCAATGGATATCAGGCCTCACTAAAAATGAGTCCATTTGAATCATTGTATGGCATAAAGTATTACACACCAGTGAGTTTGGATAATCCAGTAGATAGAGAAGTTGTTGGGCAAGATTTGTTAAAGGAAATGGAAAAGCAGATGAAAAGTATCAAGAATAATTTAGAAATTGTCGAGAATAGGAAGAAAAGTTATGCAGAGAAGAATAGAGTGTTTAGAGATTTTAAAGTGGGAGAACATGTGTTTTTGAAAGTGAAGGAAAAGATAAGTTCATTGAGATTAGGAATTTGTCCAAAGTTGATAGAAAAATATTGTGGGCCTTTTGAAATATTAGAAAAGATAGGGCCAGTTGCATATGTTCTAGCATTACCTGCATCCATGAGAGCACATATTGTATTTCATGTATTATTACTAAAGAAATATGTGCCTGACCCTAACCACATAATTGATTGGGATGTGATCTAGGTGGAGCACACAGGGGATTTCTGAGTGGAAATAGTACGCATCCTAGACCGAAAAGTCAAAGTTCTCAGGAATAATTCCATAGGGATAGTAAAGTTTCAATGGACCTGCTATAGTCCTGAAGACGCTACATGGGATCATGAAGAAAACATGTGGGAGGAATACCCACAAATTTTTGACAATTTTGAAGAAAACAGAATGCAAGACTCCATTTTGAGTAGCTAGAGTTCTAGAACTACGTCTCAGAGTTCTATCCAGCTACAATGGGGCCCCTGATAAAATAATTGCACATTCCTTGGGTCAACGATTTGATAGGAACATGAGATTATGGATGGAACTATTGCTGGAGTTGTAAAATTGCAAAAATTTATTTGTTTAAGTATTGTGATGTAAATTTGCCTATATGTATAACGACATAATGTACAACGAGGATGGCGCACAATTGTAGGGGAGGGGGAATGTTACATCCCCAATATAATCCCTAGTTTAATTAATGCTTAATGTAGATATAATGTGTGGCTATGATTAAAGAGATGTATATGCGAACTGTATTTCAATGTTTTAATAATAAAATGTGATGCCAGCTGCTACGGGGACATGGATAGCGATGGGGGCTAGATTAATCCACAAGAGAGGGGAGGGTATAAAATAATGGAGAAGAGGGGTCCAAGGGGGAGTTACCCATGTATATTAATTCAACCCATTTTCCTAGAATCACTATTGATATATGAACCTTGTAATTTGTGATTGAGTGTTCCCAAAGCCAATCATTGAATACATGTAAGAGGGTGGGTTTGAGTGTTCCCATCCCATGGTTATTGGGTACATGGGGCTGAGTACAATCATCTTGGGGAAGTGTGTGAGTTAGGAAAGGAAATCCAAGAAGAGGAAATTCATATGGGTAGCTACAACAATTTTACACAATCGGTTTTAGTGCATGAGGAGCAAGTAGAAAGTAAGAAAGAGAGCTTGGAGTTGGTGTAGCCATGGAGGGAAAATTCTAGAGCATGATGGAGCGTATTTGGAGAATTTTGGAGATGAATATTGAAGAGCCAAGTTGTCAGGCCTGAAGAGTGAACTCTTGAGTGAGTTTCACTGTATTAACAAGTGTTTGTTGTTGTTCCTAGTATTTTTTCCTAGCAGAAAGTTTCCTGGAGTTCCTAGTTGAGAGATTCATGGTTACCTATGCTAGAGAGACCCTGATAAATGAATGCAATGACTAAGAGACTGAGATCAATGAAGGGGTACATTCCTTGGGTTGGGTAGGTCAAGAGGAAGAGAGCTGGTGGAAAATTAGGATAATTGTAGGAGAATACCAATGGGTTGTGAATTTTATGAGCTATGAGTGGACAGTGAGAGACCACCCTATTTTTCGGATTACTAGCCTCAACTCAAGGGTGACTAGCTATTGAGATTTGGAACAATCGTTCTATGGTTGGGTGGAACTTCTGTCCTAAGCAATTGGTTGCACAACTGAATATAAAAGATAAGTGTTTTATCTATTTATGTTTTTTTTTTATGCGTTAAACTATTGTGCATGAACTTTGTGTATTTGAGAATGATTTATATATTGTTGTGTTGAATTATTAAGCTACATTCATTTCCATTTTAGTATGCAGTAGATGCATCAATTTAATGATATCAAACAATAGTTAAATCTAGTTGTAATTTGTAGCTGGAAGCTACATGAATTATTTAGATAGAAAAAAATTTAATTTGTAAGAGTATTTTGCATCGTAATGTTCCTCAAATGGGTCAGGGGACATTACACCTGAAAACTGATTACAACACATAACCGATCGAACTAACTGTCAATCATCGGTCGTCAATGATTCCCATTGGTGAATGAAACACTCTCTCCATTTTGCCTGACCTGAGTATTTTCCATTCCTGTTGACTGATGTAAACACTCCTCTAATTTGTCTGACTCGACCATTTAATGCTTCTATTGGATGATGTGGAAACTATTGATGTGGCATGACACACGAATGCTTACGTGGCATGACACACAGGATCTAACATGGAATTCTAGCTAGCATGACATGATACAACATGTGGATGTTGATGTGGTATGACATGTCATCACCCTCTTTCTTTCATTGGTTATCGACCATTTCCATTGGACAATCCGAACACCTCACTGATTCGGATGACACATGATTATCGATTGATCGACCATCGACAACTTATCTTGCTTTATCTAAACACTTTACCGAATCGATTGACACTCGACCATTGACCATTGACACTTTCCCTTGGACTACTTGAACACCTCGTCGAATCAACTGACACTCAACCATCGGCCCATCGACCATTTTCATTGGATGACCCAAACACCTCACTAAATAAACTGATACTTGACCATCGAACCATTGACCATTAAAGATTCCCATTGGCAACCAAACACTTTTCCAATCTAGCCAACCCAACGATTAGTCGTTGGCGAATTCTCTTGGCCAACTCCAACACTTAGAAATGTTTTTGACCAACTTTTGACGAATCTAGACCGTCGATCAACTCCAACCTCCCAAAATATAAAATGAATCTAGACTGTTGATCTATCTCCTTTTCCCAAGTACCAAAAATGAATCTTGGTCGTTGATCTGCTTCAACTTCAAAATGGATGAAAACAAATATGGATCGTCGATCTTCCTCATTTTCCAGACAACCGAAATGAATCTCATTTGTTGATTTGGTAACTTTTCCAAACTTAGAAAACATTAGAAATTTTTAAATTTATCACAATGAATCACATCCTTTGATCTCAAGATCAAACACGATCTCAGTCATCGATTCGTTAAACTCTTCCCAGTGTTGTTGCAACCATTAAAACTTGAAAGTTGACCTTGCAGGTCGAATTCATCTCTACAACTCGACCAATCGATGCCATTAAAAATATCAAACAAATCCAAGTTATTTAAAACTTGAATCTTCTCATGAATTTGGGGAATTTCTCTCTAATTTTTCCATTTTTCCCCAAATTCGCTCAAACCAATGTTTGCGACAACGAATTTCCCAAATTTACACTCATCCTAGCCCATACTAGTCTAGTGTTTAAACTAGAAGCTCTGATACCACTCTGTAACATACCCAACCAGTAGCATGTTGAGCCATGCTACCTCAAGAACACACTTCAAGAACTGATTTGAAATTATGATAACAAATAATTAATAAAGAAGCATGAAATACACACATGCAATAATCAAGATTCATGCTAGAAAATAAAAGAAATGAACAATATTCCATGCACAATAATAACCAACACTTATCTTAAACAAAATCAATCACCAAATGGTTGCATACCAAGGACGTTCCTCCCAACCATAGAAATTGTTGTTTATTGATTCTCAATAGCAGTGTCGCCCCCGAGCTAGGGATATGAATCCACAAGGACAGGTCCTAGGTTGACTCTACAAACAACAATTACCTAATAGGCTCTTACATTTCCCCAACCAAAAAAAATCCTAATTTCGAGTTCTCTTCCCCTTCAGCCTATACGACCCAAAGAAATGAACCCCTTTATCTGCCATGCATTCCCTCATGTTGTTCCATTTCTCTCCAGGGCTCAAGTGCTATTGGTAAGGAAATCTCCATGCTAGAAATCCAAGGATTCTTAGTTGCGGATAGTTCTTTTAGAACTACCATCAATCTCATGCACATAGGCATCCATTCCCTCCTAGAATGATCAATGATTTCCTACAACCATCTAGCAATGACACTCCTCCTCTAGCCATTTGTTTCTATGCCCGGAGAAAGAGCACACTAATTATTGAGAATGAGGAAGGAAATCCCAATCAAATAACAACAAAAGGTATGAGCAACAAAATGAATGTGCCCCCATGGAATGAAGAACAAGCTCCCAAACAAATGAGTGAAAGAATGACTAACCCCCAAACATCCCAAAAGTCGGTTTGTATATTTACTTGGAAATCAAGAACCATGCGACCTTTCCCGAATAAACTCATGTAACCACTTTTATCAATTAAAACCAAGATGGGTAAATACAAATTAATAAAAATACTTATCCCCTTTAGCCCCCTCTCTCATGGAATCATATCCCCTTATCTCTTGTCCTTGTTTGTTTTGCAGCCAATGATGTGTGTGTGTGTGTTTGTATACATATATATTACATTTCTAGGCACACCGACATTTCAACATACTGACTCACCAGCCTAATTCACATTTACATAATACATTCTAGTTCGTAGGAGTTAAAACTAGGTGTTACAACCCATAACTTCATTAATTGCAAATTAGTGAAACTTCTCAATTGCTTTGTATTTCCAAAACCAGAGTTTCAAGTAATTATAATATACAAAGGCACCATACATTTTTTAGGGAAGTTCCATAGTATTAATCTCAATATGAAGGAGTGTTTATTGGATAGTCCCATTATTGAAATCCAAATGGGTGGTGTTGATGTTGTATTAGGGGTCCAATGGTTACAATCATTGGGAATAGTGGCTCTTAATTTTCATGAATTTTTCATGATATTTTCCTTAGAAGGAAAGGAAATTGAACTTATAGGTATCCAAGGGAATATCTATAAAGTGACAATCTCTAACAATGTGAAAAAATTACTCAGAAAGGGACACTAGGGTGTATTTTCGCAATTGTGCTCATTATATGTTCAACCATCTAGACCTTCTATTCCAGTGGATCTCCAAAAAGTTATCAAAATTCATTCCAAGGTATTTGAAGAGATTCCTAAGGGTCTTCCACCTGCTTGAGATCATGATCATGCTATTCATTTACAAATAAGAAGTGTACCACCTAACATTAGGCCTTAAAGGTACCTATATGCACAAAAGAGTGAGATTGAGTGGATGATTCAAAAAATGTTAGAGGTCGACATCATTCAACCTAGCCAAAGTGATTTCTCTTCACCAGTGGTGATGGTTACAAAAAAACATGGTTCCTGGCATATGTGTTCAAATTAGTCAGCTCAAAAAAATGACCATTAAAGATAAGTTTCCTATTCCTTTCATTGATGAATTGAAAGGAGCATTATTTTTTACTAAGTTGGATCTCCACTATGGATATCATAAAATTAGAATGAGGCAATAAGACATTCCCAAAACAACCTTTAGAACACATGAAGTTCATCATGAGTTTTTGGCGATGCCATTTGACCTTACTAATGCACCTTCAACATTTGAAAGATTGATTAATTCTATTTTCAACCCTGTATTAAGAAAATTTGTGTTAGTATTTTTAATGATATACTAATCTATCGAAAATGTTGGGAAGAGCATGTACAACATGTTGGTATGGTGTTAGAAATATTGTAAGAGAAACACCTATATGCAACGCGTTCCAAGTGTTCCTTTGGTATTCAAGAAGTAAAATATTTGGGTCATAGTGTATCTCATGAAGGTGTCAAACTTTACCCTAACAAAATTAAATCTATGATGGAATGACCAATTATGAAAACCTTGAAGAATCTTAGAGGATTCTTAGGATCAATGGGATATTACCACAAGTTTGTTAATAATTATGGTAGAATACAAGCACCTCTAACAACCTTATTAAAAAAGTAGGTATTTTCTTGGAATTAAGAAGCAACCAAAGATTTTGAAAATCTTAAGGAGGCTATGTGTATGACCCTATCCTAGTCACACCTGACTTGAAAAAAACCTTTATTGTGGAATGTGATGCCTCAAGACATGTCATTGGCACAATTTTTATGCAATAAAGAAGAGCCATTGCCTTTGAAAGTAGCTAGCTTAAAAAAATAACTTACTCAAACCCATTTATGAAAAGGAAACGTTGGCCATATTACATGCAGTTAAGAAATGACGCTCTCACCTAATAGGAAGATACTTCAAGGTAAAAACATATCATGATAGTTTGAATTACTTCTTGGAACAATGATTATATTTAGAAGAAGAAAAAATAGATTACAAATATGCTAGGTTATGACTTTGAAATTATCTATAAAAAAGGAAAACAAAATATGTTGGCAGATGCACTTTCAAGGAAAGAAGAAGACACGTGATCTCGATTTAGGAGCGGAATGAATCGATTAACAGACTGAATACAATAAACACAGATATATGAATAATAACACAAATGTCCAGTGAACAATATATTCTATTGAATAATGAAATAGGATGAAACTGTAAAACTGCATCACTAAAACACTTGCTCGAATGGTGGTAGTTATCTCTGAGAATAGATGTGGCTGCTACGTGCATCCATCTAAGCATAATGGATTACAATGAGGCTCCAGAGGCCTTTTTTATATTACTCATGAATTCCAAAACCCTAGACATCCAAAAACATAACCCTAGAAGGTGAAACACCAAAAGTCATGTGGGACCCTATGGGTAAGTTGGTGTAAGTTGGTACCTCAACTTTCTAGGGTTGTAACTTTTGCATACGACCTCTGTTTTAGGCGCGTGATAGTCTGTTGGAAATGTATTTTAGGGAAATACACATTCTACCATCAAACTCTAACTTCGTATATATTTTGACTGTGGCGAGCCAAAAAAACAACGTTTAGGGCCCCAAAACAGTCCTGGAAGTATAACAAGGTGTGCTGACATGAAAACATACAAAATAAGCTAGTTGGATTAGGTGAGAGGCCACCCGTATCCACATGGAGGATGTGTGGGGATTCATACAACCCCAGAAGTGTAGAACCCACAATTACAAAGAAGTACATAAGAACGTGTTGAACAAAAACAGACAAGAGGAGCCAATTGGAATAGGTGGGTGGCCACCAATATGCACCTGGATCAATCCTCCCCCCTTAGGAAGAAATGGTCTCCATTTTTTTGAGTTCCCCCATCAGGTGAGTAAACTTATGTTGGATTTGGCCCTGGGTGAGCCGCTTTCCTTAGTGTAGGAGTTTCCCTACCTTAACAACCCGATAAAGATGGATCTTCTGTTGGTGAGTTCCCTTGACCTGTGTGTCCACTATATGATTAGTGGATGCTTGTTCCATGTAGTCAGGGTTGAGATCTTTTGGTGTTAGTTGTTTTGCAATCTCTGAGGTGTCCAATAATGGTGGAAAAAATGGCTAAAGGAGGTCCACATTGAATATTGGATGTTGTCCAAGGAAGGGTGGAGTGTTGAGATCAAAAGCATTGTTACCCACAACCTTGGTGATAGTGTAAGGCCCATAGAGAAGTGGGCGAAGCTTTCGATGGGGCCTCATGAGATGCTCATTCTGCAAATGTAACCATAATTTTTCACCAACCTGAAGTTGGTGTGGTACCATGTGTTGATCATGGTGCTGCTTGTAATTAGCATTGGATTTCTGCAAAATATCCTAGACCTGTTGGCAGATGTGCTGAACCCGCTCAATGAATCTGGTGGATTTTTTGATCACAAAATGATCATGGGAAGAGTCTTTCTATGTGGTGGCAAGAGGAAGTGAAACATCAATGGGTCCCAAGGGTTGGAATCCCATACCCACCTGAAATGGGCTATGGCCGATGGAGCTATGGAGAGCCCTCTTGTAACTGTGTTGAACATGGGGGAGACTCTCATCCCATGTACGTGGATTCTTAGAATTATACATGCACAGGATGTGCACAATCATCTGATTGATGACCTTTGTTTGGTCATCGAATTGGGAGTGAAAAGCAGTGGATTTTGTGAGCTTGGTGTCCAACAAAGACCAAAGACTCGACCAAAATGTGTTGAGGAACCTATTGTCCCGATCAGAGATGATGGTCCGTGGTATCCCAAAGTGGACCCACACTCATTCGAAGAAGATCTTGGAAGTATCCACCGCTGTGATATTCTTCTTGTAGGCTGTGAGGATGACCATCTTCGAAAATTGATCAAGGACCACAAATACATAATCATTTCCTTGCTTGGTGTATGGAAGTCCAAACATGTAATCCATTGAGATGGATTCCCAAGGCTTCTCGGGAATAGGAAGAGGGATGTATAAGCCTTGCTTTGTTAAGAACCAAATATCGATATAGCATAAAAAAACCTCAGAATAAGTACTCAACGCCTTGAAAAAGAGAGAATTTCATATAATAAGCCTCTTCGAGGGGGAAACCTCCTTTTACCCCACATAAATGTTCAAGTACAAGACGATTCCAAATGAAAATGTCTCCTTGGTATATATAGGAGACTAGGAGGTATAATTACAATTAATGGAATAAAGACAACATAAATAAAATAACATTCGTAATGTAATATGCCCCAATTAAGGAGTAATGAGCCAATATTAGGGCTTAACATGCCCCTCCCCTTGAGACAAGTGTTTTCCGCAACACTTGAGTAACTATGGATACTTCTGTATAAAAGACTCATCTTCCCAAGTGGAATCTTCAACCAGTAGTTTCCTCCATTTAATGAGATACTCTAAAATGGATCTATTCCTCAGCTAACGAATTCTTGTGTCAGTGATGGCTTCAAGCTCCAATATGATTTTTCCTTCCTCATCAAGTTCTGACAATATAGTTTGAACTGGGATCTTGTCACCTATAACCTTATTTAAGCATGAAACATGGAAAACTGGGTGTACTCTTGAAGATGCATGCAACTCCAATTTGTATGCCATAGTACCAATCTTTTGCAACACCTTATAAGGGCCATAGAACTTTGGTGATAATTTATTATCCTTCTTGTCTTGCTTGAGGGACATCTATTTGTATGGTTGTAGTCTTAAAAACACCCAATCCCCTACTTCAAAACTTCTTTCACTATGATGTTGATTTGCTTGTTGTTTCATGTGATTATGTGCCATGGTCAGGTTGTCCTTTAAGATTTGGAGAACTTGTTGTTGATGCTCGATGTGATCTTCCACTGCTTGAACCTTATATTTTTCTTTTAGAGAAGAAGTA
>ML778207.1:1130396-1144316 GCA_009831015.1 Picea engelmannii
CCCTTTTGCTTGAGATTTATCAATTGGCTAAAGAAGGTATTGCTCCTTGTATCCTCATAGTGTGCTATCATTTCTTCCATGAAAATTGTCCAAGTGACGAGTGATTTGAGAGAACAAAGCCATTGATACCATACAAATTGATTGGGTTCTAAATACAAAGAAGAAATCCATACCTTTTGTGTATGTGGAACATTATGTAGATCAAAGAATTGCTCCATCTAAAGTATTCATGTTATTGGGTCCTTGCCATCAAAATTCCTCATATCGATCTTAGGAACATGGTTGGTCTTCAACCCAAAGTTGGAGTTTCTCCATTCTTGATTCACCTTCCTTGTGTCTTCATCATGAATTTCATGGGATACATTTTCACTTTCAGGTGTCCTCTCTATTAGGAATTTTTTCAATCCTTCCATGATCTCCCCTTTTAAAGCGTCCATCTTAGTATTTATTGCCTCAAACTTAGCTTATGTTGAATCCATCATCTCTTGTAGTTCATCTTTTGTTACTGTCTTCTTTTGTAAATCATTTATGTCCCTACGCATTTCTTCACCTTCATTAAGAGTCCAAGTAGGATTGTATGGAGGCTTATTTGGTGTAGAAGTTCCCTTTTTTGGTGGCATGTTGGCCAAGTATCACTTTAAACCTTGATTTTGAGGTGGTTCTGCTAGACAATCTTCCTTTTATTGTATCTCCAAAATTTTGGCCCTTCTGAGTATGAACTTTTAGTTTTTGTATGTCTCTGATATTTCTTCTCTTCAATTCCATAGGTCTGATAACAATTGGATGTTCCAAGTGGAATTTATGGTAACTTCCCCACAACTTGCTGATTTTTGGCCTTTCGAGGAGATCTCACTTGTATAGTGTGCTCCGCACAAAATAATTGATATAAAATTTTGAAACTCATACCAGAACTACTACAATCTATCCACTATCCAATGCAATTGGTCTCACTCAATTTGGATACTCTAGGAATAATTTATGATTGTTTTACCCGGAACACCTGCTTGAGACTAGTCAATAGGACTAGTCAGATACCCTATCTTCCACAGGGTGTATATACAAATTTAAGATGACCCAGAAGCTTCAATTGACACCAAAGATACCTTACTAATTTCTGAGAATAGCCTCCGAATTTTAGGGTCTGAAACGTTACTTAAAACATTTTATAGCGAAAACTCTATAATGACTCAATTCAAGATGATTCCAAAACCCTATGTTACAAAGGTTGTATCTACAAAAGTATAAGGCCTCTGGAGATGAAATTTTAACCCAATGTACCTTGATCCATCTAAGAAACATCCTCCTGTTCCTTCTGAATCATTGTAGAAAAAAATTTATAGCAAAAATTCCACGGTGTCTCAGATGTAGCAGTGAAACCCCAAGACCTTGAGCTCTGATACCATATGTTAAGAACCAAATATCAATATAGCATAGAAAAACCTCAAAATAAGTACTCAATGCCTTGAAAAAGAGAGAATTTCATATAATAAGCCTCTTTGAGGGGGAAACCTCCTTTTACCCCACATAAATGTTCAAGTACAAAATGATTCCAAATGAAAATGTCTCCTTGGTATATATAGGAGACTAGGAGGTATAATTACAACTAATGGAATAAATCTGACATAAATAAAATAACATTCCTAATGTAATATGCCCCAATTAAGGGGTAATGAGCTAATATTAGGGCTTAACATGCTTCTTTATGGATGGCTTGGCAATGGCACGGGTAGTGCAAGATCTGATATACTTGCTCACATCCTGTCGAAGTTTTGGCCAATAAAAATGTTTATAAAGGATGACCACAGTTTTCTCCATGCCAAAATGTCCTGCCACCTGACTGTAGTGGGCTTCCCAAATCATCTTTTCACGATCACTTGTAATAACATAGAGATGGACAAAGTGGCATAAGATTTCATCCTGAATGTGAAAATCAGTGACATTTTCACCTGTACCCAAGAGATGATAGGTGGTGGTGAAGTCTGGACCTTGCTAATAAAGTTGGAGCCACTTAGATGATTCATGTCCACAGGAATGGAGCACAGTGGTGAGTGCAGCCACAAGAGGCCCACTGAGGAAGTTAGCGACACGATTGGAGATACCTGTCTTATACTTTTTGTTGAGATGGAACTGTTGCATGTAGGTGGACCACTTATGATGGCGATCGTTCTGCAATTTCCCTTGTGTTTGTATGAACTGCACAGGCTTGTACAATGGAATACATTTCCTTTTCATAGGTGGGGTATTTCTGGACAGTATCAGAGAGTGTCTCACTATGGTATTCCACCAGATGCCTGTGCTGAGTGAGAAATGCACCCACAACATAGTCAGATGCATTAGTCTCAATCTCGAATTGTTGTTGCAAATCGGCAAGAAGAGTAGTGGAGTTGATTACAAGCGATGCTTCAGATCATCGAATTCTCGTTGTTGCTCCTTTCCCCACACAAAATTTTCCCTACCACTTCCCTTGGTCACTTGGTTGAGGGCCCAGGAAATATGGGAGAATCCCAACACAAACCGTCAGTAGAAGTTGGCTAGTCCCAAGAAGCTCAGAAGCACGGTCAGTGTGGTCAGGGATGGCCAATCACAGATGACTTGGATCTTATCTGGATCAACATGTACCCCATGCTCATCAACAATGCAACCCAAGTATTGGACCCTATTCAATCCAAAAGATAACTTTTCCAAGTTGGCATATAGCTTATGTTGCAGCAGAGTGCTCAAAACTTGATGAATATGTCGCATGTGCTCCACCCACATTCTGCTGAATATGAGTATGTCATCCAAATATACCACCACAAAGGAGTTGGTGAAGGGTCTCAATACATCATCCATCAACCTCATGAAAGTGGATGGTGAATTTGTTAAGCCAAAGGCCATGACTAGCCATTCGAAGAGACCTTCTTTAGATTTGAAGGTTGTCTTCCATACATTAGTTGGTTCAATGGGAACCTATTGGTGGCCATACTTTAAGTCAATCTTGCTGAAGAACTTTTACCCCTTGAGTTGGTCAAGAAGGTCATCAATCCTAGGAATGGGGTACTGGTTCCTGACTATGATTTTATTTAAGGCTCTGTAATCAATGTAGAGTTGCCACATCCCGTCCTTAGTCTGCACCAGGTCAAGCTTTCACAAGGGGAGGAGCTGGGTTTGATGTGCCCCTTTTGAAGAAACTCTTGGATCTATCCCCTGATTTCATCATTTTCCATCTGCGAGTGACGATAGGCTGGTCCATTAGGTAGAGGTGGACCGGGGGTCAGATCAATTGGATGCTTAGCTTGGCAGTGTGTCAGTACCCCTGTAGGTGAGGAGAATATGTATATGTATTCTTCCACGATACCATCCACTTGCTTCTGCTGCAAAGAGAGGCTCTGTGTAGAGGCCACAAATGTGGCGATGACCTTCTTCTTACTGTGAGCACAGATAACAAAGAAGAGGAACTTCCTGGTCTATGAGATGACCTTATTGCATTGCTTAACAAAGATTAAATAAATAGCAGTAGGCAACGCTACCTCTGGTATCATGTACAATTGTCTACCCAAAGTAATAATAACACTGCAGGGTCTAGACTCATATGCAACATGACACTTCAAATATGGTTGTCCTAAAAGAACATCACAAACTTCAAGGGGAGAAATATCACACAAAACCTCATCTTTGAAAGGCTTGATGTCGTAGGGAAGACGACATTGTTGGCTAACATGGAGATCTCTTCCTTGGAGAAGCCAACCGATGGTGTAGGGCTGCAGGTGTGGTGTCATTGGCAGGTCTAGCCGCTTGATAATATCTTCTGAAATCAGGTTCTTCTGACTCCCACTATTGACAATGAAATGAAGCGGAGCCCCCTTTACCCACATCTACGAGTGAAAGAGGCATTCTCCTTCCTCTGGTTCTTATGGTTCACTTGGTCGGACTTTGGTGGTAGCGACAGTGGCACTAGGTTCAACATCGATAATCTTCTTCCCTCCTTCAATATTTGATTCAAAATTAGAATCAACCTCTGACTCGGAAGCCTTCAGTTCGTCCATGAGGGACTTCTTGGAGCGACATTATTCGGTGTTGTGCCAAGGGATTTTATGGTACTCACACCATTTCCCCATGTCCTTATTCATCTTCTCATTTCCCTTCTTGTGTTGCGGCTTGGACTGGTTGTCCTGAGGGCGTCCATATCAACTTGGTCCCTTGTTGTGTGGGTTGGGGCTACCTTTTCCCTACTTCGGCTGTGAGGGGTTTGCAGATCCAAACTCTCACCTTTTCTGCTTAAACTTTTGATCGATCTTGATAGTGTATCTATAAGCCATGCCCAATGAGGCAATGTCCAGAAAATCAATTTCTGTTTGAATGTATCTATGAAAACAACTACGGTATTTGAGCACCAGATGACACTCAAAGTCTTTGATACCCAACTTGGTGCGTAGGGTATGGAAAATATTGATGAAATTCGGTACTCTCTGGTCCCTTTCTTGACATAGGGTGGTCCATTTGGTGTACTGGTCTTCGTAGCTTCCAACAATGTAGTTGTTCTTTAATGGCGTCCCTGAAGGAATCCCATGTAGGAGCCATCACAAAAATTGCATATTCCTCTATGGCCCTTTGTTCAGAGTAAGTATCCCACTAGTCTTTAACATAGTGAACGACCTTGAGGAGTGAAAAAGTGATCTTTTCCCTATCGAAAAAATTATGGACCAAAAAATACCCTTTGAGTAGATTCAACCATTTATCTACAGCATTTGCATCTATCATTCCTTCAAATAATGGAATATCAAAATTTACCTATACCTTGAAGGGTGTTGCATGGTCGCTTGATGAATATGCTTCTCCTATGGGCAGTCGTCGAAGGATCTGTACGAAGTTGTCCTTCATTTCATTCCTTTGTCGCGCGAGGGCTTCCTCGAGAAACATTTTAATAGGATCTCCTGCTCCATAATATTTATTTTTGTCCCCCATGGGTTTTTGTTGGACTCGGTGCATCCGATCTTGCAATGGATTGATGGGTTCGAGTCCCAACTTCTTGTACCCAGATATTGTCAGGGACATGCACGAAGAAAAATAAATGAAGAGCAGACCGCTCTGATACCATTGATCTAGATTTAGGAGTGAAATGAATTGATTAACAAACTAAATACAATAAACATAGAGATATGAAGAATAACACAGATATCCAGTGAACAATATCTTCTATTGAATAATGAAATAGGCTTAAACTGTAAAACTGCATAACTAAAACACTTGCTCGAATGGTGGTAGCTATCTCTGAGAAGAGATGTGGCTGCTACGTGCATTCGTATGAGCAGAATGGATTACAATGAGGCTCCAAAGGCCTTTTTTATATTACTCATGAACGCCAAAACCCTATACATCCAAAAACCTAACCCTAGAAGGTGAAATGCCAAAAGTCATGTGGCCCCCTATGGGTAAGTTGGTGTAAGTTGGTACCTCAACTTCCCAGGGTCGTAACTTTTTCATACGACCTCCGTTTTAGGCGCGTGATAACCCGTTGGAAAGGTATTTCAAAGAACTACACATTTCACCATTAAACTCTGACTTCGTTTAAAATTTGACGGTGGCAAGCCAAAAAAATAACGTTTAGGGACCCAAAACGGCCCTGGAAGTACAACTAGATGTGCTGACATGAAAACATAAAAAATAAGCCAATTAGGTTAGGCAAGAGACCATCAGTATGCACCTGGAGGATGTGTGGGGCTTCAGACAGCCCCACAAGTGTAGAACCCACAATTACAAAGAAGTACAGAAGAACGTGCTGAACAAAAACGGACAAGAGGAGCCAGTTGGAATAGGTGGGTGGCCACCAGTATCCACTTGGATCAACACATAATGTTTAATATGTGTTATTTCCTTTCTATGATTTGAATGGGTGGAAGAAGCAAGGATATAATGGAAGTAGTATCAAAAGGTATGCAATATCATTAAAAAACTACAAGAGGACCCAAGTGCATTAGATAAATTTGTGTGGAAGAACGATTTATTGTGGTATCAAGATCGATTATATTTATGTAAGAATTCCCAACTCAAACAGAAGGTCCTTTTGGAATTGCGCACTTCTCCTATAAGAGGAAATTCAAGGTTCTAAAAACCTTACCACATGATCAAGAAGGAATTTTTCTAGGAAGGTCTTAAAACGGATGTTCAAAAGTTTGTGGCTGAATGTGTGGTTTCCCAATATATTAAGGGAGAGACAATCAATATCCCAAGTCTCCTACAACCATTAACTATACCAAGTCAACATTGGGAAGAGGTTTCAATGTATTTTATTATAGGTCTACTCAAGTCCAAAGGAAAGATGTCATCATGGTAGTAGTGGATCAACTCACAAAATGTGCCCATTTTTTCTCCATTTTTCATCCTTTTGATGCAATTACAATAGCCACAATATTCAATGAAACAATTTAGAAGCTACATGGAATCCTTAAGATTATTGTAAGTGACATAGATCCAATTTTCACTGGAATTTTTTGGACTGAATTGTTTTCTTCTTTAGGAACTCAATTGGTTCACAATTCCTCTTACCATCCTTAACCGAATTGGAAAACTGAGATTGTGAATAAATTTCTAGAAGGGTATCTTTTTTCCTTTGTATTTGATAAACAAACACAATGGATCAAGTGGTTTCCCTTGGAATAATGGTGCTACAACACATCCTTCCATCATAAAAAAATGTCCCCATTTATGGCACTTTATGGATATCATCCTCCATCCATCACATCACCCTTGAAAGAGAAAGATAAGGTTCTAGCAGTGGAGAACCACATAGAGCACCAAAAAGCGGTTCTCAAACTATCATAGGACAACTTGGTTACAACACAAAATATGATGGAACAAAAAACAAATCAACATTGCAACGAAAGGGAATTTGAAGTGGGGGTTTGGGTATTTTTTAGACTACAACCATACAAATAGATGTCCCTCAAGAAAAAAATGAAGGAATATAAATTAGCACCCTAGTATTATGGTCCCTGTAAGGTGTTGTAGAGGATTGGATGTATGGCTTACAAATTAGAGTTACCTCCATCTTCACATGTACATCCATTCTTCCATGTTTCTTACTTAAAGAAGGTAATTAGTGACAAGATGTCAGTTCAAACTATTTTACCAGAGGCCAATGAAGAAGGGAAAATCATACTAGAACCATAAATAATCCTCAAAACAAGGGTTAAGTAGCTATTAAATTGAGCAATTACTGAGTACCTCATCAAGTGGAAGAAGCTACCAATAGAAGAAGCAACATGGGAAGATGAGTTCTTCATGCAGAAAAATTCGTAGCTAATCAAGTGTTGAGGGAAACACTTGTTTGAAGGGGAGGGGCATGTTAAGCCTCTACAGAAAGCCCCATGTTCGGACTAAATCCCCATGTAAATCCCCAAATATTGTGTTGTTATATTTATATTTTTATATTAGTATCATTGGTTAGATCCTTTAATTGTAATTGTACCCTTGGTATCCTATATATATACCAAGGAGACTGTGTTTTAGGATAATCTCATATTGTACATTTGTTCTATTGTAAAAGGAGGTTTCCACCTCAAAGATATTTATAGTTTAGTATTGTATCTATTTCTCAAGGCATGGAGTTACTTCTCTCTCTATTTTCAGGCTATTTTGGTGTTTGTGGCCTAACATTGTTCTTTCTATTTTGCTTAAGAAATTGTATGCATTATTTAGAATTAAAGGTTTAAAACTTGCAATACTGCCATACAAACTAAAATGACAACAAAAATACTTGGAAAAACATGACAAATAAAGGAAATAAACTATAAATTATTCCCTTGAAGGACATTAGCTTTAATCCCACCCGAGTCTCTAGAGTTGCACCCTTTGAGCACATTTCCATGTCAATTTGATATATAGGATTGACTACACCTATAATATCCACTAGTTCTGATTTAAGAAAGCATAAGATGTCCAAAGCCTTGTAGTTGTCTAGTGAAAAGGCATAGAGAGAGGAGTCTCCAATAAGCACATAAGTCGAGGTGGAGTAGATGAAACCACCATATGGGGGTGGTGAATGTGAGTTGAGATTCTAGCAACCATAGATTGTAGAGAATGAAGGTGATATGTTAGCTCCAAGTACTCCTAGCAATAAATATGCATGAAGGTAGTGGCTTATTTATCCAATTATTTAAGCTCTGTTATTTGGGTTGTAGTTTCCAATACACACTAATACCTCACCATCTTCTCTACTTTAAGTTTCCTATCATAATATTCATGCCAGTGATTAATTCGAATGGTGGAATTAATCACACAACACTAAGATTAAACAACCTCACACTCACATCACTTAATACCTCATTGAACCTCCTTGAGCTTGCATGGGATGAAAAAATTATTCCTACAATGGAAATGAGACATTTCTTTTGCATAGATATGGAAATTCTAGGTCATGCTCGTCCTAACCAAAGCACCTTGTATTGTCACCTCGGGTTTGAGAATACTACCATACAAACTTACAATACTTCCATACAAACTAAAATGACAACAAAAATACTTGGAAAAACATGACAAATAAAGGAAATAAACTATAAATTATTCCCTTGAAGGACATTAGCTTTAATCCCACTCGAGTCTTTAGAGGTTTATCCTTTGAGCATATTTCCACGTCAGTTTGATATATAGGATTGACTACACCTATGAAATCGACATGAAGAACCCAGGGGAAATTTCAAATTATCTATTGTCCTCCCAAGCCTGAGTCATCCACATTGACTTGACTTTACTGGGCAAAGGTCCCAAGAAATTGACTTTAGTGGGGCAAAGGAGCGAAAAAATCATGGGAATTTTCTTCGAGCAGAAGGGCGAAGAAATCGGGGGGAGTATTCAGAGACTCTAATGTCTTCCTTATCGACTTGACCTGATGAGGGGGATTTTGTCGAAACACACAAAGAATAAGGTTTGAATGAAGTGTAACATCGTTGAATTCCACACAAGAGTTCTTTATATGTGAACTGCCAATAACACACAACTCACATATTTTGTAGTCGGAGAGGCAGAAATGGATATTCTTGTGATATTATTGCTTCTGTGCATGGCTGTCTCTATGGTTGATTCTAAAAACATGGTGGAAGAAGGTGAATTCATGGATTCCCACAATAAAAGGGACCTCGATGCTCTCTTGTCCTTCAGAAAGTCCATCACATCAGATCCACATGGCTTGCTCTACAACTGGACGACCGAGAACTCTCAAAACATATGCTAGTCATGGTATGGCATTCGCTGTAGAGAACACACCAAAAGAGTGGTCGCCATAGATCTTTTTGACAACAAGCTCACCGGTAGCATCCATGTAGCCCTTGCAAATTTGACTTGGTTGAATTCCCTAGATATTTCTAAGAACGAGCTCACCGATAGCATCCCTATTTCCCTTGGCAATTTATGGCAACTTGAATATCTTTTCCTCTCAAAAAATAACTTGGAGCGACTGATTCCTCATAGCATTGGCAATTGTACTTCTATGGTGGTTTTCTCTGCTTATTCTAATAAGTTGTCTGGGGCACTTCCTGCATCTTTGGCGAATTGTACCCAGCTTGAACTATTGTATTTAAGGAAAAATGGATTGATAGGGGATCTTCCTCAATACTTCATATTTTTTCATCACTTGAGAGCTCTAAGTCTTGCTTATAATAATCTGCATGGTTGTATTCCTCAACACATCACAAATCTCACCAATTTGCAAGTGTTGGATTTATCCAACAACAAATTCAGTGGAAGAATACCAACATATCTTGAGAGACTCTTTGCAAATGTGTCAAATGATGAAAAATTATTTGATAAAATGGAAATTGACATGAAAAGAAGAGAGCATGTTTTATCATATCTATCGCCTACAAACATTATACTTGATTTCTCTTGAAATAATCTTACAGGAGAGATCCCTGCAAGCATAGGTAATATGAGTTGTTTGCGACTGTTGAATTTATCTCATAATCAATTGGAAGGGTGAATACCTGCATCTCTTAGCAGGATATCTACTCTGGAACAGTTGGACTTGGCGAACAATAATTTGTGTGGACCGATTCCTGAAGAGCTCTCTAATTTATATGAGTTGGCTATTCTAGATGTTTCATCAAACAAGCTTACCAGTAACATCCCTGTAGCCATTGCCAATTTGACTTGGTTGACCTCCATATATCTTTCTGAAAACAAGCTCACCGGTAGCATCTCTGTATCCCTTGCCAATTTATGGGAACTTGAATATCTTTTCCTCTCTGAAAACAACTTGGAGGGACCGATTCCTCATGGCATTGGAAATTGTACTTCTATGGTTCTTTTCTCTGATTATTCTAATAAGTTGTTTGGGGCACTTCCTGCATCTTTGACCAATTGTACCCAGCTTAAAATATTGGATTTAAGGAAAAATGGATTGATAGGGGAAATTCCTCAATACTTCAGATTTTTTCATCACTTGAGAGCTCTAAGTCTTTCTTATAATAATCTGCATGGTTGTATTCTTCAACACATCACAAATCTAACCAATTTGCAAGTGTTGGATTTATCCAACAACAAATTCAGTGGAAGAATACCAACGTATCTTGAGAGACTCTCTACAAATGTGTCAAATGATGAAAAATTATTTGATAAAATGAAAATTGACATGAAAAGAAGAGAGTATGTTTTATCATATCTATTGCCTACAAACATTATACTTAATTTGTCTTGCAATAATATTACAAGAGAGATCCCTGCAAGCATAGGTAATATGAGTTTTTTGCGACTCTTGAATTTATCTCATAATCAATTGGAAGGACGAATACCTACATCTCTTAGTAGGATATCTACTCTGGAACAGTTGGACTTGGCGAACAATAATTTGAGTGGATCGATTCCTGAGGAGCTCTCTACTTTATATGAGTTGGCTATTCTACATGTTTCATCCAACATTCTCTGTGGGCGAATCCCTACAGGAACACAATTTTCCACTTTCAATGTTTCGTCATTTCAAAATAATAAGTGTTTATGGGGTTGTCCTTTAGTTTCATGTAATTAAAATGAAAGACAAGCGAGAAAAAGCTATAATACTACCAAGAGTAGTAATGTAAAAGTGGGATGGTGAAGTCGCGTGGATGAAAATATGTCATTAATAGAATTAGGGATGGGAATAAGGATTAGAATTGGAGGAGTAGCTGCTCTGTTTATGTTATGGGATAGACTTAAGCATCAGGTGGCACCCCCAAACATGCCACAACCCGTTTTGGGGGTATATCGATTCCCTACATAGTTAAAACCTATCAAGCTTAAAGGTTCTAACTTATTATGCTAAAGCATCAGGTGGCACCCCCAAACATGCCACAACCCGTTTTGGGGGTATATCGATTCCCTACATAGTTAAAACCTATCAAGCTTAAAGGTTCTAACTTATTATGCTAGAAGATAAAGTGTGTGGTGAATTACAAAGTTTTATCACCTCTTAAATAATATTCACATATAAGAAAAAAAAAAAACGTTAACAATATTATTACATAATTACATGTTGTTACCCATATAAACATGTTTAAATTGATGTTTAATTATGTATACTAATTTGAAATCTACAATGCACTTTATGAAACGATAATTGCAATTATAATTCTAAATTTATTATGTAGATTGTTTTAATCTATATCTGTTATTTAATATACATAATATTTATAAATATAAATGGTACTAAACTTTTCAATGTGTTTTATATATGCTAATTTTTTTCCTTTGTTAAAATGAAAAATTCAATACTTATGCGTTGCTATGTGTAGTGATATTCAGTTGTGCTTATTATTATTTCTAATATAAATATGGATTCACTTTATATAACTTATTTTGTGACATTTAAGATAATTGAAATCTTGAAATGCTATTGTCATTTTGACTAAGTGAAAAGTGAATTAACAGTTGAAAAGTGTTAGTTTTATTTATAAATTAGTCCATAATTTATATTTGTTGGCTTTCTCATATTATAATATTATTACATAGTTCTTTTAAATGAAAATCCAATCAAATACATTAACTAAAAATGTATTACTCTTTGCTAAGAAGTTTATAAACAAAATTATATGAAAAACTAAATGTTTCAAACTTATGTTTGAGATGATGCATTTTCTAACAACTATTAATTGATTATAATGAAACATTGTTAGCAAAGTTAAAAACATATTCATAATAAACTTTTCTTCAACCTAGAGGTGAAGATGAAGACAAACTTAAAATGGTGTAAGTAGAGGTAAATAAGGTGAAGATGAGATCTTACCTTCACCATGAACTGTGAAGGCATGCATCTCCTTTAATGTTTTTTTTTCAAACTGCATAGGTCATAACTTATCAAATTGTTTGGTGATCAAATCGTATTTATAAAAGAATTATATCATTTACCTTAGGCAATAACCCATTTATATCTTGCTATTGCATTTAAAATTTGGCCAGAACACCATTGCATTAGTGTCATATGTGCATCATAGACAAAAAAATAGCAAAACAACTCACAATAAAACATTTACAGGAAAAATAAATATTCCATATAAATTATAGAGCACTTACAACAAAAGGCAATGGTAATGGAATCTATCTTTAAAAATACATATAAAATTTTCCAGACACATGACATACCATCTACATGTTAAAACATGTCAACAAAAATAAGATAAGTAAAGTATTAAGAACATTTATTTTCCATACAAATATTTACATGATTTGAATTCAAAATTTATGTTATTCCCAAGAGTATCAAATACTATGTAAACATCGATATGTAGCAAATATTCCCTAAAATTTGAGATGCACAATCATTATTTTGACAAAAATATTGAGAAACATTATTATGTATTCATGTAAAAAATTTAAAAGTATAAGCCCATGCACAACTATAGACATAAATTAGACTACTATTTTTTATTTTTAATGCAAAAATGAAAAAGCTTAGCCTAAATTTCTTAATTTTTTTAAAAATTTAACTAAATTGGTGAAATTTGGCTTAAAAAAACATTGGTATCCTCTTATTGTAAAATTGAACAAAAATATTGTCTTCAATGTCCATAATGTTTTTTCTAATCCATATAGCCTAATATAATTAAATCCTCTTTTTCCATCCACAGGGGGTCTAATTTTATCATGCTTCATCATCCAAAACTGAGGTTGAAATAAATGCATGATGGATACATTTTGAAATCCATTATTTATTGATACTTAAATTCATTATCATTGAGTGATCAATAAGCTACCAAGGTGGGAGTGGATTAAAAGCCTGCACTACAACCATGCTTTCTCACCATTGTCTTTAAGATGTATAATGTTTTCATAAGATATAGGATATGGATCCTCTAAAAGTGTGTTGCAATGGGATTGTCCCTTTGAAGAATCTTTTTAATGATACAACCTTCTCTAACTTTTAAAATCAATCTCTCAATTTGTTTTATTGTAGTATTAGGGAATTCATGGCTACCCTATTAGTGTCCTTATCTCTTTATTAATCTTTCACTTTCTCTAAACATAACATTTTATTTTCCATTAAATGAATTTGATACATATTCTTTTGAAATCTTAATCGATAATGTTTTTTTTCTTAATCGGAAAAATAGTTAGGGGGTTCTCCATAACCCTTAGGAAAATATGTAACTTATTATTCATGAAGATTAAAACTTTTTTCTAATAATTTAGCAGAAACATATAAATTATTCCAAGGATTAAAAATTTCTAAAACACACAACATATAAAACTTTACAATGTTAAGAGATTCATTAATAATCATAAGATATTTGATTAAAGGGTCTTATTCTATGAATGTCAAGTTAAACTCAACACCTATATAACATTCTATAAATAAATTTTATAACCTAACTAATTACGAGTAATTCATTTTCATATCATTGTAGTAACGTCTTTTCTAAAATTTTACAAGGTTCATTTATATGTAGAATTATTTTTATAAAATTGATTAACATATAT
>ML778207.1:1160030-1172092 GCA_009831015.1 Picea engelmannii
TATAGATATAGATATCACACTAGATCTACTCTTATAAAGATAAATTAATTAAGTATCAAGAATAGATAGATTTGGTTCCTTGAGAAAATATGGCACCTCCCTTTCCCTAGCTATGATAGAATCTCCCTTGAGGCTTTAGGGTTGAAACCTACAATGTAATAGTAGATCTATGACGATGAATATTCCCTAGGATGAGTCCATCAAAATTTCAAGAATGGAATAAAGATAGCCAAAGGTGTCCCTGTAGATGTGTTGGAGATGATAGGTTAAAAAGATTAGGGGCTTAAGGAAGGAGATTAATGAGTAACCCAAGTGATACCTAAAAATTAGGATTTTCCAAAGAAAAACTATTCAACCTTAGATGTGTTGAAGATACCTTACAAAGAGGAATAGAAGGGTATTTGTAGCAAAGGAACAACCTCAAGGTGTGAGATAATGTTTGATGGATTGAAAACCATCATACCACACCTATAGGTTGCATATTGTGGGTTTGGTAATAACAATACCATAGGTATCTAGACCCAAAAAAACTCTACGTTACATGACTTGTGGATTCATAGTTGTTGTTTATGGGTAAATCAATAGATGCGGACATGAACTGATCCCCCTAGATCCACCTGGATCTATAACAAACCGGGACGGAACAAGATACTTTCCCTAGGTTACAATCATCGAATTTAACTACCAAAGAAGGAATAGATAACATACCTTATGAATCGCTTCCTTATGTCTTTATTGATCCTGCTTTACTCCGATGCTCCTATGAACTCAAATCTGCAATAATACAAATCAACCAACTTGAAAGCAGTAATAGTGAAATTCAATGATAACCCAAACATGTGATCAAGGAATCATGTAATAAAACATCAAACATTTTATGGGAAAGAGACGTGTCACCGTATTATATTAATGAAAGTTAGAAGATACAACTGAATCACCTTGATGTCACAAGTTCCCTTTCAGTGGCCCTTTGTTCTGACACACACATACATTTTCTCCGACATTTGCATGAAGATTTTCCGCAAAATCTTGATGGATGAATAGAAACCTCAAGCATCACTTGAAATAGGATTCTCCATGCAATCTTCAACCTATTATTTCATTGATTTCTCATGCTTCCTTATGCTTGTGCCTCTAACCTTTTCCATGAGAAGCCCATCCTTATATAGGAGGAACTGAAGTGGTTAAAGAGATGAGGATGATCCCATCAAATCAAATAAGTCAGTAGGATCGTAACCATATGGACGCCACCTCACATTTCCAGAATATTTCACTTCTAGAAACTACTAGAACTTCTTTCCTCTTTTAGTTTTAAAGTGTCATCGCGACCTGCCTATAGAGCAGCCTGCGAAAATCCCGCGGGTTGGCTATAATTCAGCCTGTGGAAATCAGGGGTTTCCGCACTGTGTAAAGAGAGTAGCCTGCAGAGGCCTTCCAAAAATGACTCTTGCAAGGGTGGAAAAATGTTCCTTTCTTGAACAAAAGATTATATTGGGAACCTGAACACATGCTTATGTAATCATCATCAGGGTGACCAAAATAATGTGTAACAAAATGCCCCCCAAAGCATGAAGCTAGAACTCGAGATAGCCGAAATACTTTGTAAAATAAGTGCATATGTGTCAAGAACTAGGGGCACACCAATCGGGAACCTGCAAATAATCAAGCATCTATACAATATCACAGCATGTGTAAAATGGGCATTCCCATGTCCAGACCAAAAATGATTGAAATCATAAACGTAGGTCATGGCCACCAATTATACAACATGGATCCCTATCACCAAGATTTAGCATAGCCACTAAGAATACACTGTGGATCCATGCATTGAGAACTCAAGTTTGAACATAGCCACGAGACATACAAGGTGGATTTATGTGTCAAAGAAAATCACAAATACTCCATCGCAACCTGGACCAAAAATGATGAAGTCCAGGGTCTTCAATCCATCGTCCGTTAGTACGATTCTAGTCATGCGATTATAGATGTTGAAGTCGAACATGAATAGAAGCCACTTGATTACCAGTCATTAATGAAAACTGTTAACAAGCATGAGGGAAGTCACCATTGATGCCAATGAATCCCAAGGTACTCCTGTACAATATAACAAGTGTGAATAAATGAGTCGAAGTCGAACACTTGATAGAATCTCTCGATCATGGATCGATGATGTGGATCCATTGTCGAAAGCGAAGAAACCTACCATTGAGGCATGCAGGCTCTAAGGTACTAAATAATCTCTAATTCTTTTTCCTGGATAATGAGCTGAAGTCGACAGGAAAAGACTCATCACAGGAGGGCCTTGATGTATCCCCCATCAATGACACAAAATATGATTCTCCACACAGTCTTCAACCTATTCTTTCATTGATTTCTCATGCTTCCTTATGCTTGTGCCTCTAACCTTTTCCTTGAGAATCCCATCCTTATATAGAAGGAACTGAAGTGGTTAAAGAGATGAGGATGATCCCATCAAATTAGAGAAGTCAGTAGGATCGTAACCATACATACGCCACCTCACATTTCCAGAAGATTCCACTTCTAGAAACTACTAGAACTTATTTCCTCTTTTAGTTTTAAAGTGTCACCGTGACTTGCCTATAGAGAAGCCTGCGGAAATCCCGCGGGCTGGCTATAATTCAGCCTATAAAAATCAGGGGTTTCTGCACTGTGTAAAGAGAGTAGCCTGTGGAAGCCTTCCAAAAATGCCTCTTGCAAGGGTGGAAAAAGGTTCCTTTCTCAAACAAAAGATTATATTGGGGACCTGAACACATGCTTATGTAATCATCATCAGGGTGACCAAAATAATGTGTAACAGAATGCCCCCCAAAGAATGAAGCTAGAACTCGAGATAGCCTAAATACTTTGTAAAATAAGTGTGTATGTGTCAAGAACTAGGGGCACACCAATCGAGAACCTGCAAACAATCAAGCTTCTATACAATATCACACCATGTCTGAAATGGGCATTCCCATGTCTAGACCGCAAATGATTGAAATCATAAATGTAGGTCATGGCCACCAATTATACAACGTGGATCCATGTCACCAAGATTTATCATAGCCACTAAGAATACATTGTGGATCCATGCATTGAGAACTCAAGTTTGAACATAGCCACGAGACATACAAGGTGGATCTATGTGTCAAAGCAAATCACAAATACTCCATCGCAACCTGGACCAAAAATGATGAAGTCTAGGGTCTTCAATCCATCGTCCATTAGTATGATTCTAGTCACGCGATTACAGATGTTGAAGTCGAACGTGCATAGAAACCACTTGATTACTAGTCATTAATGAAAACTGTTAACAAGCACGAGGGAAGTCACCATTGATGCCAATGACTCCCAAGGTACTCTAGTACAATCTAACAAGTGTAAATAAATGAGTCGAAGTCGAACACTTGATAGAATCTCTCGATCAGGGATTGATGATGTGGATCCACTGTCGAAAGAGAAGAAACCTTCCATTGAGTCATGCAGGCTCTAAGGTACTAAATAATCTCTAAGTATTTTTCCTGGATAATGAGCTGAAGTCGACAGGAAAAGACTCATCACAGGAGGGCCTTGATGTATTCCCCATCAATGACATGAAATAAGTAACAGATTTAGGTTAGAGAAAAATACATGTGATTGAGATTGACACTAGGAAGGCCGACATGGTGAGACTTGATAGAAGGTTTCAGTTGAACTTCTCTTGAACATATGAATGACATGACAATGAGCTTGGTAGTATTGACCCAAAGAAGACCCAAGATGTGAACTTGTGAAAGGGTAGACAAGAGACAAACGGATTACCCAACCCAAATTCAAATGATGAAGAGGGGTGTCATGTTCAAGAGCGATGCTTACTGCCATTAATATAGATACAAAGACACATTCCTTTCCCAAATTTTCTCCCACCATTTCTTGCGAGTACCTCTTTATTTTTACACAAGATTGACGAGGATAACATATGCTTGTCAATTTAATCTCATCCTTTGGACGAGTCCCTCGGAGTATATTTAACGAACCCTAAGAAGGAGTGGTTCGGTTCCGTATGGGTCTGTCGATGTGTGTTTAACGAGTCCAAAGATATAAAACTCGAGGGTTTTTCATGTTTATAGAGTCTGGAAAAACACTTAAAGAGAACTCTCTCGGTTCCTTTTTCATAAAATAGTTTGACAGGACCGAAAAAGTGATAAACTATCGCCCATAAAACATTTTCTTCAAATACTTTTACGAGCGTGAAAATAACAGGGTCACTCGACAATCTTTTCGTTTTTTAAGGAGCATGAAAAGAGCTTAAAGAGGTCTCCATAGGTTTCGTTATTTTCATGTTACCACGACAAGTACAAAAAGATGAAAAAAGTATACTCGGTTACATTCTCATCGTTTTTCGAGCACGAGAACGAACAAAGACTAAGATCGAGGCTTTTTCTAAAAACCCTAAAAAGTTATTATACATGCGACCAAAACGAATCCAAAAAACATCGATACTTTGTTGTCCAAGGTCCTAAATTTTTCCTGCAAGGAAAAAAACACTTATAAGACCTTTAGAGTTAATGGGTTTTTGACTAAAATGTATTTATATAAAATAAAATATTAGAAAAATGATAAAAAGGTAATAAATAGAGGCAAAAGGCCTTTTTTCACCATTCATTTTCACTTAGTCAAAAACTTACCAAAAACCCCTTTTTTTTACCTCAAAATTCCGTGAAGGATTATGGAGGCTACATGGGATCATTCAATGAACGAATTGCGCAAAAGAGGTAAGAATCTTATCTTCTATCTTTTCAACGGAGTAATTTTTTTTTTAATGGTAAAAAATCAATATTTTTTGATGATTTGGGACTGCTAGTTGTGCGTTGGTGCCGCCACGAGTGGCCTATAACGGACCCTGCGGAAATCAACGATTTTCGTAGGTGTGTTAAGGCGCACTCACATAAAATCTTCATTTTTCTTGAAGTTCGATCGCGGCGGCTAGAAAAACTAAAATAAAAAGTGAACATTGACTCAACAAAAATCCAAAAAAATGTTGAAAAAGTGTGCTAAAGATCTTCTCTGTTTCCCACGCAGGTGTTGGCTTGCAAAGATGTTGGAATGGAGAGAGCTTGAGCACAAAGAAGATGATCTCATGGCTTTAAATGATTCGAGGACCATGAATGCACTTCGACAATGCAGTCTATTAAAATTCTTCAAAGTTCAAGGCATGAGAGCCCAACAAAGATTATTAGAATATCTGGTTCATATGTGGGATTATGAACAACAAGTGTTCCATGTGGGTGTTCATGTCCTCTCTTTGGATATTGAGGATATTTATTTCTTGACGGGTTTGTCACGTCATGGGGCATGTGTGACTTTGACAGGTGGTCGAGGAGGTGGATTTCCCATGAGTGAGTATATTCGTGAGCATTGTGATCCTGATGCCAAAAGACGTAAAGGAAAAGTAGCAATCCGAGGTGTGAGAGATTTGAACCTCATAACTATCCTTTTTACCATTGCTCAGATGGCAGGGAGTGCCTCGCCACACATGGGACTCCAAAGTTACTTTCAATATGCTATTGAATGCTTGGAGCCTCGAGTATTCAATTGGTGTGATGATGTATTATGTAGCATGAAAACCCAACTCACGAAAAGCAAGAATGGGGACCTAAAACAATTTGGTTATGGGTCCATTTTAGTATATTTCTTCCTAGAAAGAGTTCCACACCTATGCCTATAGGTGGAATAGGGGATAAAAACCCTGAAAGACCCACAGATGAAAAGATGGTGTGACTTGATGACACAGCATGTAGCGGGCCAGATCATGAAGTATGATGATGCATTCTTCAATTGGTTGGGACCACAAATCCTGATGATTGATGATTACGCTTATGCCGGTCTAGAATTTCAGGGTGATCCAAATTTGGTTCTCCCTGAGGGATCTCAATGGGGAGATCTAGGTAATAAAGGCATTTTTTTTTTTCACAATGTTTTTATGAATTTTAAAATATTTAATGTTTTTGTGTTTTCGATCAAAAGACTAATCAAAAATTTTCAATCATGCAAATGTAGGGCCACATCAACCCCCGGACTCCTCTCCTATTCATAGGCGAGGAGAGGCACGTGTTGTAGCTAGATGTGATGCTAAGGATTATGAAGCGATAGAGCAGAACCTGGAAGGCTTAATGACAGACATCCCTGACATGTGCATTGAGGAGATCCTAAGGCATTATCAACGCCATACTATAGGCATATCCGACTCACTTAGTCAGTTACTATGTAGGGTAGTGAGAGAAATATTATTCTATTGAGAGAGGCATCCATGATGACATTTTGTAGGGGCCATGGGCTCTATATTTTGATATTTTGATCTTCGGATGAAAACTCTTTTTGTAAACATTATATCATTATATATATACATATGAGGCTTTTACCAATTTACTCTGTTTTTTGTACAATATGTGAAATGTGATTGGAATCACAAATGTCTCAAATGTCTGTCTAACACATAATTAGCAAGAGCAACAATTAATGTATTTAGACATCTAGGAATGTGTTGATATTCAATATAATCAAAATTACGTTCCAAGAGGCAGATCCGCAAATATACTCGTAATATAGTAGGGCTTCGAATAGTATAGACATTGTTTAACTGTAGTACTACTAGCTGCAAATCAAGTTGTATAATGAAGCGATGAATCCCAAGTGAAATAGCGCTAGTCAATAATTCGATGACCACGCTATATTCTGCGATATTGTTGGTCTCTCGACCGAGACAAACACCTTGTAGAAAAATAATTTCATTTGAGGGTGCATAGATTGCCCAAGCAGCAGAAGCTAAATTCCGGGTACTACGGCTAGCACCATTGATGAAGCCAATATAAGGTAGCGAAAAAACCGACATCTGGATACCAAACACAATATAGGGTAAGTATCCAGGGGTAAAAGTCAAAAAGCAGAAACACACTAAAGTAACACACAAGAGTATGATATAGTAAAAATACAAGTGCTTATGCAGAGATAGGATAAGCATAGTATTTCTTCAATAAATCCCATTTCTGGGTTCACTCAAAGGGATACCATCATAATATACTAACTCGTATGCTCCCTTCTCCAACACTCTTTTAACAATATAAGGGCCTCGCCACACAGCCTCAAATTTTCCGACTCCTAGCAAATCGCGATATTGTTCATAGAAGAGAACTAGATCACCTTCAGAGAATACACGTGGCTTGACATGTTTGTCGTATTGGGCTTTCACACGTTTCTTCTGTGTTTCAATAACTAGGGTGGCATTGCGATGGGTTTCGTCCAATTGCATAAGAAACAACAGACGTTCCTCCTCAATGGAGGTGTTTGGGAGAAGTGTGACACCTAGTTTTAATGATGGAATTTCACATTCAATCGGTAGAACAACTTCTAAACCATACACTAATTGGAAGGGTGTAAACCCTATGGATGACTTCACGGATGTCTGATAGGCCCACAATGCTAAGAAAAACATCATGTGCCAACACATTTTGTGAATTTCGATAATCCGTCGAAGCATGGTAATAAGAACTTTGTTTATTGCTTTGACTTGGTCGTTGGCCTATGGATAGTAAGGGGTTGAGTTTT
Organism: Picea engelmannii; assembly: GCA_009831015.1. Taxonomy (NCBI): domain Eukaryota; kingdom Viridiplantae; phylum Streptophyta; class Pinopsida; order Pinales; family Pinaceae; genus Picea; species Picea engelmannii. The sequence continues at coordinate 1,167,612 of ML778207.1, forward strand.
CATGTCGAAGACCCAACTTTTCTATGAGCTCAAACATCATAAAGTTTCGAAAGTTGCTACCGTGATCGGTGACGATAGCCTGTGGGATTCCAAATTGTGTAATAATGTGATTGAAGATGAAAAGGGCTTCAGGTTTTCCCATGTTGTCGAATGTAGGCATCGCCTCAGCCCACTTTGTGAAATAATCTATTGCTACAATAATGTACCCATTCCCCCCGACCAAGTGAGGGTTACATGTCATGAAATCAATGCCCCATTTAGCGAAGGTTCCAACGAAAACAACAGGATGTAAGGGAGCGGGGTGAGATCTTATTTTGTTGTTGTATGTTTGGAAAGCATGGCATTTTTGAATGACAGTAATACAATCTTTAAATAAAGAAGGCCAAAAATATCCGGCGCGTAAGATCTTCTGGGCAGTAGCATACCCAGACATGTGACCACCACATGCTCCAAAGTGGCAGTCATTGAGAGCTTTCTCAGCTTCATCATAGGTGAGACAGCGTCGAAAAACAGAGTCAACCCCACGACAATAAAGAGTGTCACCGAGGATGATGTACTGATAGGCTTAATAGTGTATTCGATGATGATCAGTGCTAGACAAATTGGGTCGGAAAGTCTGAGTTTGGAGATAGACAATGATATCTCCATACCAAAGGTCATCAGAACTGATTAGAAAAAGAGAATCTTCAGGTAAAGAGTCCTCTGCTACGTTTTTTGTCTTAGTACAGTGAAGGTCACATATCAGTTCAACAAACACCAAGGATTTCTTAGATTTAGCATGTTCGAATTCCAAGTCAAACTCCTGGAGTATGACTATCCATTTGGAGTATTTTCCCCCCAGTAGTTGGCGGGTAAGAATGTGTTGCAAGGGGTTGCAATTGGAAATGACAGTGGTCTTGCGGAGTAAGATATAGTGACGGAATTGTTGGACAGCTTGGAAAGATGCCAAGGCCAGTTTTTCAACATGTAAATACTTGGCTTCGATAGTTGTGAGACTCCGACTCAAATAATAAATAACATTTTCATCATGAGAATCATCCTCTTGGACCAGAACCATGGCGATGGTCGAGTCTGAAGAAGCGAGATAAAGAAAATAATTGTAACTATAATCAAGCGGGAAAAGTAGTGGGGTACGGGTTAAAGTCAATTTCAAAGCTTCAAAGGCTTTGTTGGTAGTAGCGTCACATACAAATTCAGAGCCTTTCTTTAATAGTCGACTAAATCCGAGTGTTAACTCAGCATAGTTGGGGATAAAACAACGTAGAAAGTTTACCTTCCCTAGCAAATTTTGTAGTTGGAAAAGTGAAGAAGGAGGAGGAAGGTTGAGAATCACCTCAACCTTCAAAGGATCGACCCTGATCCCTTGACATGACACAATAAATTTCAATATTCGGCTAGATTCTATGCAGAAAACACATTTGTGGGGGTTTAAGCGTATACGATAGAACCAACAGCGGAGGAAAATGGCTCGGGGGTGGGCTGGATGATTACTACGATGCATGGAATGTGATTGTAGGTCATCTAAATATGGTTGTACAATGTGTTTAATGTCATGGAAAGCATAAGACATAGCATGTTGAAATGTTGCGCAGACATTCTTTAAACCGAAGGGCAGTTTTCGGTAGGCAAAAGTGCCCCAAGCACAAATAAAAGTGGTTTTGTGTTGATTTGCGGGTAAGATGTTGATTTGATTATATCTGGAGAAACCGTCCATCAAAGAGAAGATTTCACTTTCGGCGCAATCGTCAACAATTTGGTCAAAGAAGGGGGTAGGATAGTTTTCCTTAGGACAAGCTTTGTTGATATCCCTATAATCAACACAGACACGGATCATACCTTGTTTCTTGTTAACCAGAACTAGATTGGATACCCAATTAGTCAAATCCATGGGATAGATAAAGCCGGCTTTAAGAAGTTTTTCTACTTCAATCTTAATAGCAGCTGCTTTATAGGGGTGGACCGGACGAAGTCTCTAACGGACAATTTTGGCTCTTGGGTACGTCTTGATTTTGTGTACAACAATATCGGGGTCAATGTCAGGCATCTCTTCATAGCTCCACGCGAAGATGTCACGAAATTCTTGGAAAAGTGACTTATATGTTAAAACCTCCTCGGTAGAACAAGAAGCTCCGATGTGGACATTTTCAGCAACTCCAGGTTTAATAGAGATGTCGAGGGGGGTGGTGGGTGAAATGTTACTTAAGTTCCCTTCATATAACACATCGTGTGTGGAGTTGGGAACCAAATCAATAATGACAACGGTCGATGAGGTCAAGAGCCGTTGGTAATTCTTGAGTGTGTGTTGTTCAAGGAAGAGAATGGAACGATGGTGTCCATCATCCCAAGGAGTGTCTTCCATTGAAATAATTGAAATTATCACCTCGTCCATGGGAAAAATGATGTGGAATGGGTCAGGAGATGAATCACCGAGAGAGGTCAGCCGATTGAATGGCTTAGTAAGTGGATTCAACCGTACTTAAAGGCATCGGGTTGTCGTAGTGGAGATAATCACCTGGTTCGGGTACTATCCACGGGTCATAAGACTTGGGAGGTTTGCGGACAGAGGTGGAGATCATGTTAATTGAGGCAACCAAAGGAGGTGGAATGTCGAGCTGTGGGATTGGAAATGTACCCATCAGAGTGGAATCTTTTAATAGACCCACATCAACATTCTCCTAACCAGGGGGTGTCTTTTCAATGAAAGGTACATTGTTGGTATGTGTATCAGAGTTGAGGCAAATTGGTCTACTGTAATGAGTTTTCCCTGATGTGGAAAGTGCACGATGCGGAAAAGAGTAGATATAATTGCACTCATGGAATCGATCCATGATCCAGGGATCAAATTTTGCTCAAAAATTCAAAGTGTTTGAAATCACTTCAAATCGAACGAGAGTATAGGCCTCATCATTACAAACCCAACGCAACTTGTTTGGGTTCAAACGGACATCGGGAGCGAGAGATATCGTGCTCTGTTCCAAATGACAAACAGGCAAAAAAAAGGGACGCTGACTGAACAGTCCGTACAGTCCATACGGACGCTAACGTGGTAGGTCGTACGCCATGTGGCAGGCCGTACGACATGTGGCAGGCAGTTATTTGGATAGTTGGCATGTGACATGGCATGTTTGCAGTGAACGGGATGACAACACGTGACCCAGTCAATGGTCGCCACGTGTCATATATTTATTGGTTTAAAATTATGTCATTGGCCAGAGTCGACCTCGTGACCTCCGGGAAAGGGGGAAAGACTTGGAAAAAACTGCCAACCGACACGCCACTAGTTGTTCCTTGTAATATATATGGCGAAATATATTTAAATGTTTGCATATGTGTATAGTTTGGGGCGCGATCGGGACTGGGCTTCGCCCCAGCTCTTGGTCGCACATTGTATTACATATGACCCAATGCTATACCATTCAGGCACATGCGTGATTGTGTTTGTTCCAATGGATATACAAATGACCCACCATTTGGCCTTTGACCATTGGCTTGTGGAACGGGAGCCTATGTTTATGCTAGTCCGCGGTCGCATGGGTCATACGACCTTGCCCTTGACAGTTAGGGGCTAGGTGCGCCCGTAACTGTCTTACAGTTTGCACGGTTCACGCGGCTGCGTCCAGTGCTACGTTTTTACACTTAAATATGCGTGTGGGCTAGGTTGAGCCAACAAGGGTGCGTTTTGTAGATGTAGAGACAACAAGTTTTAAGGGGGGACTTCCAGGAAGCCTATCTTCTTCAATTTTTGGCCAAACGAGGTGTCGAAAAAGCCCAGCTAGGGGTTTTGGGACGTTCTTAATCCATTGGATCAGTCTATTTGGAATTTTGAGCATTGTAAAGCACATTTTTGAGCACTTTGAGCAAATAATACAAATGATCCATTGGAAGCTAGACCAGGAGATGTAGCCCAAGAGAGGGGTGAACTCCTTTATCATTTGTTGTGTTATGTGTTTTATGTTCACTGTTTTTGCTGCTATTTATATGCATCTTGAATGAGTAAATCCCATTAAATTTGTGTTGCAAAGTTGATCCATTTGCATTTTAACACATAAAATTTAACTTGCAAATATTTTCAAGAATACAAGTCTTCTTCATTTTTAGATCAAGTTGGTATCAGAGCATAGGTTTTTGAAGACTTGATTATTTGCAAGTGTTTTTTTTATGATGCTCACAAGGTTGAAACTCACAAGAGGAGAAGGTCAACTTGTAGAACCAAGTTCTCATCCTTCAAGGAGAAAGCATATATCTTCACCGCAAGTTTCAAGGAGGCATTCACCAAGTATGGCTCATGAAGAGAGTCATGAACATGTTCCTGCAGAAGATGAAGATCTCAGAAAGGTCGTCATGGAAATGAGAGAGATGATGAAGATATTGATGGAAAGGAATACAAGGTTGCAAGGTGAAGGCTCCAACCCTTCAAAGCACAAGGGAGACAGTGGTGATAAAACTCCAAATGGAAATGGAGGGAATGGTGCTTCTCCACC
>ML778207.1:1175791-1192473 GCA_009831015.1 Picea engelmannii
TTGGGATGAGCATTTACACTACATTCAACATGCTTACAATCGAGCTAAGCACTCTTCAACTCAAACGTCGCCATTTGAAGCATGTTTTGTCTATTTGCCCAAATCTCCTTTAGATTTTATCTTTGGGAAGGATATTGCTATTGGTGTTCAATATGACATTGATAGAGCAGAAAAGTTCATTGAACAAATTCAATCGATACATCAAATGGTGTAAGAGCAGTTGGAAAAGAGTCAAGCCACGTACAAGACGAGACATGACAAGCATCGTGTTGATCACAATTTCCAAGTTGGAGATGAAGTTTGGCTTTACATCAGTAAGGAGAGGCTTAAAGGTGAAGGTAAAAAATTGAAACCGATTCGATATGGTCCTTTCAAGATTATCGACAAGATTGGTAACAATGCCTTTCATTTAGATTTGCCTCCTTATATGAAAATGTATGCAGTTGTTAATGTTGAGAATTTGAAATTGTATGAGCCTCCTTTGATTGATTATCAAGGAGAACATGTTCAGATTCCTTCTATAGATGATTTTTCCCCAGAATATCTTACAGAACTGCATGAAGACACCATCCTTGACAGGAGAATGCGAACTTCAAAACGAGGAAATGTGGAGTATATTTGAGTTGGTCTTAAAGGTACAAATCCAAGCAAATCCAAGTGGATTGAGGTTGGAAAGGTGAGGGAGCTATACCCTCATCTTCAGATAGACTGAAAATAGTCTTTTGGATGTCCAAAAGCTTCCCAATGGGGAGGTGTGATCCAGGGGATCAAATTTTGCTCAAAAATTCAAAGTGTTCGAAATCACTTCAAATCAAATGAGAGCATATGCCTCATCGTTACAAACCCAACGCAACTCGTTTGGGTTGAAACGGACGTCGGGAGTGAGAGATATCGCGTTCTGTTCCAAATGACAAACAGGCAAAAAAAAGGGGATGTTGACTGTACAGTCCATATAGACGATGATGTGGCAAGCCATACAACACGTGGCAGGCCATACGACATGTGGTAGGTAGTTATTTGGATATTTGGCATGTGACATGGCATGTTTGCAGCGAACGGGATGATGACACATGGCCCAGTCAATGGTCGCCATGTGTCATATATTTATTGGTTTAAAATTATGTCGTTGGCCGAAGTCGACCCCGTGACCTCCGGGCAGGGGGGAAAGACTTGGAAAAAGCCGCCAATCAGTGCGCCACTAGTTGTTCCTTGTAATATATATTGTGAAATATATTTAAATGTTTGCATATGTGTATAGTTTGCGGTGCGACCGGGCTTGGGCTTTGCCCTAGCCATTGGTCGCACATTGTATTACATATGACCCAATGCTATACCATTCGGGCACACGCGCAGTTGTTTTTGTTCCAACGGTTATACAAACGACCCGCCATTTGGCCTTTGACCATTGGCTTATGGAACTGGAGCCTATGTTTATGCTAGCGCGCGGTCGCATGGGTCATACGACCTTGCCCTTGACGGTTAGGGGCTAGGTGTGCCTGCAACTGTCCTACAGTTTGCATGGTTCACGCGGTTGCGTTCAGTGCTAAGTTTTTATTCTTAAATATGCGTGTGGGCTAGGTTGAGCCAACAAGGGTGCGTTTTGTAGATGCAGAGACAACAAGTTTGAAGGGGGGACTTCCAGGAAGCCTATCTTCTTCAATTTTTGGCCAAACGAGGTGTCGAAAAAGCCCAACTAGGGGTTTTTGGACATTCTAAAGCCATTGGAGCAGTCTATTTGGCATTTTGAGCATTGTAAAGCACATTTTTGAGCACTTTGAGCAAATAATACAAATGATCCATTGGAAGCTAGACCAGGAGATGTAGCCCAAGAGAGTTGTGAACTCCTTTATCATTTGTTGTGTTATGTGTTTTCTGATCACTATTTTTGCTTCTATTTATATGCATCTTGAATGAGTAAATCCTATTAAAGTTGTGTTGCAAATTTGATCCATTTTCATTTTAACACATAAAATTTAACTTGCAAATGTTTTCAAGAATACAAGTCTTCTTCATTTTTAGATCAATCCAGCTATGGCCAAGTAAAAGGTTGTAATCAAGAGGGGCGTCAAAGACCTCAACTTCAACGTTGACCATTTTTCCTTCTAACCTAATAGGTAATGATGGGAGGACATCATAAGTTTTAAATCCAAAGCCATTAAAGGCTTTGAGTGTGTTGTGTGAGTCAGTTAAAGGAGGAGAGTCGATGGCTTTCCAGCAGGCAATAGACATGACACACGTTGAGGCACCCTCATCAATGATTGTTCTACAAATCTTCTTGTCTGAGACAACCACTTGTATTTGAAATGCGAATTGAGGGGGTAGCCTTGGAATGTGATCTTCCAATTCAAATATTATTAAATTGGTATCCGTGGAGTTGATTCCATCGATAGCTTTCAACAGTGTCTTTCGTTGTGTAGGACAACTCTGAAGGACTTCGAGGGCTGACATCGCAGACGATGCTTATGCCAGATATTCCACTATGTTGTAGTTCTGGGAAACATGCGCATGAGGATTGAAAGCAGACCAGGGAAGATTTTAAGGATGGAAATTTAGATTAAGATGTAGAAACATGGGATAATCTTACTAGTCCTTAATATGAAAAATATAAAATGTTTGGTGATAGTTTTGTAAAAATATTCAAATTTCTAATGATTTTGTATAGTTTATACAAAATTTTGGCGATTTTCAAGGTAAAATAATTTTATTTTATGGAATTTGGGAGAATTGTTTTTATAAAAAAAGGAAATTAGCGAATCGTTTTTTCGGAAAAACCATGGAAAATTAGCCCATTTGCAAAATTTAGCCCCAAAAATCATCTATGAAGCAGACTTTCGAACCACGCCCTTGGGAGGAGGGCGAAGGACTGTATCGAGGTTCGGTCGTTCAATATGAAGAGGACCATTGGAAGGTGGAGCCGAGGGAGATTGTTGAACCGACGACGGTGGTGTATCGTCAACTTTCTCCTTGGAGGACTGGTAATATTTGGCACGAGTGGTAAGTGTGATGTCATTCTTCTTTGAATCACTGTCACACATAAGTACATAGGAAGTGGTGGAGGAAGAGGGTTGATCATGTATGACCAATTGAGCCTGTTGTTGAGAAGGGAAGGGTTGAGACAAGATGGCGGGTGGAGGAGGTTTTGGGGTCCCTTGGAGGAACTTCATAACCTCAGGACGTCTCGGACAATCCTTCGTGTAGTGATCATCACCACAGATAAGGCAGGTATAGCAAGGTTTGTGTTTATCCTTATCTTCAGCAGGTTCTGTCTTGGTCTTATCAGATTGTGAGTTGTTATTTTTATCCTCCTTATTCCTACCCTTCCCTTTTTTAGATTTATTCTTACCGGTAGGAGTCAATTGAATGACGTTCACTTCAGAAGTTTTACCGGTGAGAGGGGTGGGCATTGGAGAATTATGAACATTAGAAGCATGGAATTTGGGGGTGGTGTGAGAGGCTTGTGTAGATTAAGGTTGAGCATGGAAAGTACCTATCACACCATCAGTGGCATGAGAAGTTGTTGGCATTGTTGAGGTGGTCGTGGTAGAAGGACGAGGTGCATCAGGGAGAAGATCGTATAGAGTGCCCGTTTGTGAATACACAAGATCAAGATACTGGGCACGACTGATCGCTTGTTCTTCTGTGACAACTCCACCCATAGAAATATCTTTAGATATGTCATTCATGAAGGATTTCGTGAACCATTCGGCCAATAAATGATCGGGAAGATCGAGTTTGATTAGACGTCGTCTGCGCCTCCACTCATGAATGTGGTCAGAGATACGAGTGGCTTTATTTTTCTTGAAATAACTCAAAATCTCAGTCCCTATTTCATAGCGAATTGGCAATTGGTAGTGCGTGAGGAAAGCCATAGATAGGGTATTGAAATCGTTGAAGAAGCCTCATGGTAATTCTATATACCACTTTGTCTAAAAACCCGTGAGAGTTCATTGAAAAAGACGTAAACGAATGGAGTCATCCATTAGAGAGTTGAATAAACACCAAAGGTGGAAATTCATTACATGATTGTTCGAGTCCTCTCTAGGTTTACCATTGAACTTAGGAATGTCGGATAGAATTTTGGCTGGTATAACAGGCCAATGAGGAGAGTGACGGATAGGGTCATTTAAAATTCGAGACAGATCAAGGAGGTCCAAAGTGGCCAAAAAGGGTAACCATCTATTCACATGTGGGTACTGGTGACTTTGGGGAGGAAGCCCCATCGGTATACCAGTAGGACCATAAGTAGTTTGCATATAATGCAAAGATCTGGGCAGATTCGAGTGTTGGTGTGGTGGTAGGTAGCCCGTGGGGTTGTATGGATTAGGTATGTTCCCCTAGGTAGGGATAGTAGATGAAACGTTTGAACCCCAAATGGGATTGGAAGGCCCGGGGTAAGGTTGGCCCGTACTAGGGGGTATGACAGAGGTAACTTGAGGTTGTTTCCCCCCAGTCGGTTGAGGATTTCCCTGGGTAAGAAAGTTCCAATACTAGGCTAGAGTTTCCAGGATGTTTTGTCTATAGGATGGGGTGGGTGGAGGTTGTGTCCCTATTGGTTTTTGATTTCCAAGGGGGGGTTGAAATTGGCCTCCAGGATTAAGTTTTCTACCAACATGAATATGATAATTAGGTGTGAAAGACTAAGTAATGCCACTAGGGTCGGGTCAACCTATAAGAGGTGGATAAGACCCTCCGGAAGGGGGCTGAGGAAGTTTCGGAATAAAACAAGGAATGGGACTGTGCCCAGGAGGAGTGAAGACTCTAGGAATTATGGATGGAACCTGGGTAGGGGTGGGAATGGAAGCATTCAATGCATTATACCCAAGCGGAAGTGATGGGATCTGACTAGGTAAAAGTGGTGTGCCAATAGGTGTTTGGCTAGCCACCGTGTTCTCAGTGGGAATAATCGTAGTATTTGGGACCATCGTGGAATGGGCATGTTGAATACGGATGGTTGAACTGGGATCAACAGAGAAGGCTTCTGAACCAGGAAAGTAATAGCACATTATAGTGTTAAAGTGATCTAAGGGTATCGTAAACGTGTAATATGTTTCAAGAGGTTCAAAAGTGGTAGGTACTTCAACTCCTATCTCTGGGGTAGGAGGGTTCCTTCTAGAAGTCGGAGTCTAAGCTATTTCAGTGGTCCAATAAGGATCCTCGTTAAGGCATGCGACAATCTCAAGGGGTAATCTAAAAGTGTCAATAACAAGTTCTTCGAATGAATTGAGTCGGAGAATGCGTCTCTCGCATCCAGGAGGTAGGCGGAAAGCTTCTAGAGGGTTAGAAACAACTCAAAATCTCTCTATATAATCAGCCATTTTCGACTGTGAGGGTACGTGGTCTTGGATCTCACTCTGTTGAGGAGAATCCTCTAGTGGGTTAGGAGGCAAGGGTTGAGAAACTTCCGGCTATTCTGGAGGTATTCCTTGCATCCTACGTGAATGACGTGGAGGGTCAATGTTGGCTAAACCAAAAAATCTACGGAAAAAATCTATGGCCAACTACGTAAATCAACAACACTTGCTAGTACAATCTAGGAATCAAAAAAAAGAAAACAAGACCTTCCTATTCCGAAGTCACTAGTTGGTGATGAAATCCAACGTCATGAAGTCGAGACAAGAAGGGGCTGGGCTAGGGTGGAAAAGTTACTTTGACGACCTACTTAACAGACTTACACCCTGGTGCAAGATCCCACACATAATCGTGGGTATACCCTCCAAGCAGCCTGAGTGAGTCTGGCCAACGTCGATTCTAGGTACCGTGGAGACTTGCCCCCCCACAGTCACCTTGTGTAAGACCCTAAGAAGATAGGCTACTAAAGTTACCATAAACAACAACAATGCTTGGGGATATAGTCGACAGTCCAATCCACACGCAAGGGCAGGGTATCAAGCCCGAAATCAACTTGAAAGGCTTCCACTCATCATTGTGGGTATACCTTCAAGCAACCCCCATAATACGTGTAATCTCTACATTGAGACTAACAAAGCAGGGTGAGTAACTCTGTCAATCTCAATGCGACCTCAAGTTTGACCCTTGTGTGAGAAGGGCTTCCCAGGACAAATTGTTGCAAATGGATTTGAACACTCCCTGTCACAAGATACTATTGTGTGTTTTGTACTTTGGAGAGTGTGTCTCACTGCCTATTCCAAAGTTCTATCCTAGCTAATGTTGGTGTAAAAGAGCCCTAGAAAAAATTGCTAGTTGAATTTTAGAGTTTCGCAATATTATTAAAGGTTGTTGTTACTCAAGAGGGAGATGGGAATGAAATTAATGTTATGTGAGACTTTGACCCAATAACGTGTAAATAGAAAAATGAATGATGCAAACTTTTGTTTAATGAATTCTATCTATAGGAGGGAGAAAGAATTTTTCTGGAATAATGCAAACTACGATATATAATTCCTTTCTTTGAATCTAGTACCAAACAATCATCAACAATGTAATTTCACTATTCATTCTTTTTCAGCATTTTAAATGCCAATATTTTCTTAATAAATGGTTGCTTAAAAGACTAAAAAGGATTAATTTTTTTTATTTATTTTTTAGATACCAAAAACAGGGATGGGAATAAGAAAAGAAAAGCAACCAATGAAAAATAAGATACTCAGTGAACGCCCAAATCGATCTTTCAATGAAGATAAAAATAAAAAATGACAAGAAAAGTCTCTTCAAATACGAATAAGAAATGCTTTTCTAATCATTAAGAAATCTAAAAGATACAACCAACTTACAAACCCAAGCTCAATCCAAAAGCTTTAATTGGGCAAGCACTTGGACGTAAGTCCAGAGATTATATCCTTGCGGATAAAAGAAAAAAAATGAAAAAGATCAAAAGAGAGATGTTTGATCTCTGAAATTAATCAAGATCAAGTTGAAACAATTAGAAGCAATCAAGAACTGGTATTAAAACCCTATTCCAACTGATTGAAGAAAAAACTGGGCAGCAGTAGAGGTTAGGACCCATTCAAAAAGTTTCCAAACTCCGTCACAGGCAGGCAGTATAGCACAGTGCGGAAACGAGTGGTTTCCGCAAGCCAATAATGATGCAGGTCGTGGAAATCCCGCACTGAAACAGGTTATTAGGGTGCGGAAATGAAGGGTTTTCACGATCTACTTGTAAGGTGCAGTGCAGAAATGTTTTCAAAAAAGAAAACTTTTCAAAAAGGAGAAAGGGTCTCAGGAAGATTTTCAACCCAGTGAGTCTAATTGGATCTCCCACAGACTCAGAGACTGAAATAGAATGTAAACGAAAGGCTATGAGCAAATGGCCGACAAAAAACCACAATCAATTTTGTTTATGGGTAAATCGGTAGATGCGGACATGAACTGATCCCCCTAGATCCACCTGGATCTAGAACAAACCGGGATGGAACAAGATACTTTCCCTAGGTTACAATCATCGAATTTAACTACCAAAGAAGGAATAGATAACATACCTTATGAATCGATTCCTTATGTCTTTGTTGATCCTTCTTTACTCCGATGCTCATATGAACTCAGATCTGCAATAATATAAATCAACCAACGTGAAAGCAGTAATAGTGAAATTCAATGATAACCCAAACATGTGATCAAGGAATCATGTAATAAAACATCAATCATTTTATGGGAAAGAGACATGTCACCGTATTATATTAATGAAAGGTAGAAGATACAACTGAATCGCCTTGATGTCGCAAGTTCCCTTTCAGTGGCCCTTTGTTCTGACACACACATACATTTTCTCCAACATTTGCATGAATATTTTCCACAAAATCTTGATGGATGAATATAAACCTCAAGCATCACTTGAAATAGGATTCTCCACACAGTCTTCAACCTATTCTTTCATTGATTTCTCATGCTTCCTTATGCTTGTGCCTCTAACCTTTTCCATGAGAAGCCCATCCTTATATAGGAGGAACTGAAGTAGTTAAAGAGATGATGATGATCCCATCAAATCAGAGAAGTCAGTAGGATCGTAACCATATGGACGCCACCTCACATTTCCAGAAGATTCCACTTCTAGAAATTGCTAGAACTTCTTTCCTCTTTTAGTTTTAAAGTGTCGTCACGACCGACCTATAGATCATCCTGCGGAAATCCCATGGGCTGGCTATAATTCAGCCTACGAATATCATGGATTTTCGCACTATGTAAAGAGAGCAGTCTACGGTGGCCTTCCAAAAATGCCTCTTGCAAAGGTGGAAAAAGGTTCCTTTCTCAGACAAAAGATTATATTGGGAACCTGAACACATTCTTATGTAATCATCATCAGGGTGACCAAAATAATGTGTAACAGTTGCATTACCAAAAGGGAATACATGGTATGATCATTGTCAAGAGATCATTAGAGTTTTGGAGATTTAACTCAATTTGACTCTATAAAAAGTAGGTCCCAAATAGGTTTGGGTAGCTATGGACCCAATTTAAGCATACTAAGTGACCAATGGCCTATATTGTGGGTTTTCACCCCCAATTAGATCCATGAAGTTTGGGAATTCCCCAAATGGGTGTCTCAAGGGGTCCTCTCAAGGGGTCAAAAGGAGTCAAACTAGCAACCAAGGGTAGGAAACCAAGGGGGAATAAGGATGTAAGGGAGCCTACCCTATTTATTGATCCAAATTGAATCATTATATTATTTTTTGTCTATCTCAATGCTTTCATAATGGAAAAAAATTGGAGGAATCAACTTGTAGGGTCATTTTAGCACCAGGTCCCAATTTGGAAAATTTAGGTCAAAAACTATTTGAAATATTCCAGATCCATTTTGAGGCATCAAACGACCTTTATTTTGGACTTACTTCCTACTTTCGAGAAATATTTCATATTATACACTTTGATACCTTTCCAATGATGCATCAAACACCTCAATTAGAGTTCATATGCAAAAATCGTGCCTCCTGCAAGTTGACCTATTGTGTTGACCACCATGGTATGAGAGGATGTCGCATTAGCTCCCATTACTCATGCATATGGGGCTAGACATATGATAACTTTAAACAATATTATAGAAGGTCCAAAACCTTATCACGATTGAGGGTTGAGGAAGTCAAACCCTACCTCTATATGGCTATCGGGCTATGTTAAATATCAGGCCGCTAGGAGGAGTAGGGGTTCCATTCTTTATAATTGTACTTGTTCCATAATTGAGAAGAGCACCTAGGAGTGGTATATTGAGATCATAACATAGAAGGAGAGATCCTTTAGTATCCATACATGCCACAGTTTCAAAGGCAACTTTATAGAGAGTGTCTCTTTCTTTGTACTTGCATTTAAAGAAAAGAGAGCAGAGCGACCTCACCTTCTAGCTGTGTTTTCTTCCGTATTGGTTTTCCCAGGTCATATTTTGTGTTTATTTGTGGATGGAGTGTGAATATTTATACATGTTGTCTATTTTTCACATTTCATCTATTTCTTACATTTAAGCTAAAAACTAGTAATTAAAGAATCTAAGATGTAAAGGAAATTAACCTTGGAATTTTCAGGCTTCCCCTCGAATGTATTTTTCTTGGTTTTAGCTTAAGAATACCTATATCCATTGTTAATTTGACCTTCTTGACTAAGTTAATGATATACGAAAATAGTTTCACCAACATATCAGAGAACATTGTCCATTTGACTAAGTTGATCGTCTCAATTTTGTGGGGAAGTTACCTTCCTATCAATAGAGTTAAATTCATTTCCAACTTGACCAAACTTAGTTTTTTAGATATTTCCTCAAACAATTTCACTAGTAGTATATTTTCAACCCTTGTCACATGCACTTAGTTGACCTCTTTATGTATTTATAAAAACGAGCTCGATGGTAGCATCCCTGTAGCCCTTGCCAATTTGACTCGATTGACCTCCCTAGGTCCTTTTGAAAACAAGATCACCAGTAGAATCCCTATAGCCTTTGCCAATTTGACTCAATTGACCATCCTATATCTTTATGAAAATGAGCTCATCGATAGCATCCATGTATTCCTTGTATTTTTTACTCGGTTTAATTCCCTAGATATTTCTGAGAACGAGCTCACTGGTAGCATCCCTATATCCCTTGCCAATTTGACTCGATTGACCTCACTAAGTATTTTTGAAAACAAACTCACTGGTAGCATCCCTGTATCCCTTGCTAATTTGACTCGGTTGAACTCCCTGTGTCTTTCTAAAAACAAGCTCACCGGTAGCATCCCTATATCCCTTTCCAATTTGACTCGATTGATTTACCTATACCTTTCTGCAAACAAGCTCACCGGTAGCATCCATGTATCCCTTCCCAATTTGACTCAGTTGACCTCCCTAGATCTTTCTGAAAACAAGATCATAAATAGCATCCCTACAACCCATCCAAATTTGACTCAGNTATTTCTGAAAACAAGCTCACCGGTAGCATCCCTGTATCCCTTGCCAATTTATGGGAACTTGAATATCTTTTCCTCTCAAAAAACAACTTGGAGGGACCGATTCCTCATGGCATTGACAATTGTACTTATATGGTGGTCGTCTCTGCTTATTCTAATAAGTTGTCTAGGTCACTTCCTGCATCTTTGTCCAATTGTACCGAGCTTGAACTATTGGCTTTAACGAAAAATGGATTGATAGGAGAGATTCCTCAATACTTCATATTTTTTCATCGCTTGAGAGCTCTAAGTCTTGCTTATAATAATATGCATGGTTGTATTCCTCAACACATCACAAATCTAACCAATTTGCAAGTATTGGATTTATCCAACAACAAATTCAACAAAAGAATACCAACGAATCTTGAGAGACTCTCTGGATTTGCAAATGTGTCAAATGATGAAGAATTATTTGATAAAATGGAAATTTACATGAAAATAAGTGAGTTTTAAAAAGTAATAGATGTCTCTTTTAAAAATAATAATGTCTGCAAAGTTCATAACAAAGTAAATGGAATTTGTCCTTCAAAGAGGACTAGGATTGCGCTCTCGCAGACCATGAAATTAAAGAAAGACCTAGAAGATAGAACGAATATAGTCAAGGGTTTCCCTTTGGTTGCCACAAATATTGAAACAAGAAAGGAATAATGGATACTAACTCATAAAAAAAGAGATTTGAGAGCAAAACAAAGTGGTTAATTTACTTACAATGATGGAAGATTTGAGAAGCTATATACTTGTTGATGTGTCTTTTGTAGGCTATTGGGCTAGAGGTGGAATAACGGTATTACCGACTTCTTGTTGATATGTTTCAGTTATTTTAACCAAGGATTTTCTTAACCATTTTTCAATATACTCCCTCATAGGAGAAACCATTATTTCATGTTTATTCTTGGTTTCAAATATTTCATTTTCTAGCTCTTTATGATTGAAGCTTGGTAGATGAAGTGTGTCTTCAACATCTTCATTTTTGTTCAAATACAGGATTAACCACCTTTCCACTTATTCTTTATAATATTCAATGGAGTCATTAAACTCACTCGCCCAAGAAACCTTCAGGGCATCAACTATTCTTGTAACTGCTCTTTTGATAAGAGAATTGAATCCATGACTAAATGTGGGCCCTGCAATTATTTAGTTAGCTGAACAAGATTCAAGAATAAATCACCTCTTTTAATATTAATGACATCACATTTAGACAACATTTCCCTTAAGAACTTAATTATTTTCAACCAACAAGCATTAATTTGTTTCATACGAGTCTTGGAAGGAATATTGTTTTCTCTCCTATGTATATCACGTAAACTTAAGACCTTCGCCAAAAATGTACCCACTACCTCTTTATAAAACCTTTCTTCATTTTCCAAATATTTTTGGAGATGTTCTTTAAAATGCAGGACCCTTGTTGAGAGACTACTTGAATTTCTTTCTAACTCCCATATCTCAAGGATCAAGGCTATCCTTCTCTTAATGTTATCTCCAATATATTTTCTTGCAACCATTAATAAAATTGATGAACCTTTCAACCTAGACTTGGTTTCTCATACATCCTCGAGTCTGCAAAATGGTTGTATAGAAGTGATGGGTTCAACAAACAAAGGTCTTAGAAGAACTGATTTTTCCAATTCTTTTAATTTTCCATTTATGACCAAATTCTCCTTCTCTATCTCATCGATGGAACACTTTAAGTCTTCACCAGTTGCTTCATGAAAATCCATGATTTTCAAGGGGTTTACCCCTTGAAAACAAATCTCTGATTTCCAATTTTTAGAATCCTTATTTCTCAAATTCACTTAAAAAGTTAACAAATTTTTGGAATTCTTATTATAGGCCTTATGGTGCAGGGTGACAGATTCCTCCTCAAATACCTATGGCTCCTAGAAAGCCAATTCTTCAACTA
This sequence comes from Picea engelmannii, assembly GCA_009831015.1. Taxonomy (NCBI): domain Eukaryota; kingdom Viridiplantae; phylum Streptophyta; class Pinopsida; order Pinales; family Pinaceae; genus Picea; species Picea engelmannii. The sequence continues at coordinate 1,188,056 of ML778207.1, forward strand.
TAGTCTTGCTCTCGGTCATCCTCTATTCAACCCAATTGGGCTCTTCTATTATGTCATCAACCTCCATGTCTTTGGGACTAGTTTCAACTTCAGGTGCTTCCTACCCTCCTTTCAAAATTTCTCTTTTTTGTTTTTAAAGATATGTGAATAGTGCGTGATTTTTCAACTATATTTCTGGTAGGGTCATTATCTCCACCATCATCTAAATTTCCAATGGAAGATCTTCTCTATTCTTGACTATTATTTTAGGGTTTTGTTTTTGTTGAGGTTCTCTTCTATGACACATTTGGTGAACCTGGGTTTTTACTTGTTGTTTCTTGACCCCTTTCCTTTTAATGATCATTGGTGCTAACCAGTGCATTCATATAATCCATGGCCATTCCAATAGAATATTTTGGAGGGTTTTTATTATCTCCTCCCCCCTCTTCTAGCTAAACAATCCTATTAAATTATGAGCCATATCCAATAGAAAACATGTGTGATGGAAATAAACCCTTAGGGTCAAAACCTTTAATTGTATGAATTTCATGTAGATTGAAATGGTCAAATTGAGTAGTAAATTCATCCAAATGAGAAATGATATTCATAGAAATATCTCCAATTTTCCATGGAAACGAGTTGTATTGTTTTTTCCTTTTTTTGTTGAATAAATGCACACAATACTTGTATTGTATGCATACTTCAATAGTGAAAATTTTGTTGGAAACATAAAATGGAAATAGAGAGGGTTTCCCTTGAAATCCATAAAGCCTAAGACAACTAAAATCTTCCATGATTTCAAAAATTCATTTTAACATAGTTACCAACTTAACGAGAACTCTACAAAGTTCTCATTTTTTGGGGGGTCATATTTTTTACCTCGTTTTTAAAAATGGTGCTACCAATAGCACCCCCCTCCCTTTTTAGGTGGTTTTTTGACATTTTAAATTTTTGGATCCATAATGTTTCCATATTTTTTTAAATGCTTATTTTTTCATCTATTTTCAAATTTTTCTATTTTTTTTCAACGATGTTTTTAGTCATTTTTCCATGCTTCTTTCAATCTTAAGAATATTTTTTACCATTTACTTTTTTGAAATTAAGATTTTTCATCTCCTTAATTAATTTATGGTTCCATATTTTTTAAATATAGTGAAAAATGTCGTTTTTAACACATTTTTTACCTTTACTTCAATACACAGAAAATAATTACAATTAAATAACACTATTTTTAAATATTTAGAAAAAATATATAATTTAATTTTTTTTGATAAATTAAAAACTTAAAAAAAGCGAAGAAAAATAAAATAATTGAAATTTAAAAAAAATAAATTAAAAGGCAAATTTTAATAAAAAAATTAAATAAAAACACAAAAACACTATATATATATATATATATATATATATATATATATATATATATATATAATAGTTTCACCAACATACCAGAGGACATTGCCCATTTGACTAAGTTGACCATCTTAATTTTTTGGGGAAATAACCTTCCTATAAGTAGAGTTAAATTCATTGCCAATTTTACCAAACTTAGTTTTTTAGATATTTCCTCAAACAATTTCACTAGTAGTATATTTTCAACCCTTGTCACATGCACTCGGTTGACCTCTTTACATATTTATAACAACAAGCTCACTGGTAGCATCCCTGTAGCCCTTGCCAATTTGACTCGATTGACCTCCCTAGGTCTTTTTGAAAACAAGCTCACCGATAGCATCCCTATAGCCCTTGCCAAATTGACTCGATTGATCGTCTTATATCTTTATGAAAACAAGCTCATCGGTAGCATCCCTGTATTCCTTGTCAATTTGACTCGGTTGAATTCCCTAGATCTTTTTGACAACGAGCTCACTGGTAGCATCCCTATAGCCCTTGCCAATTTGACTCGATTGACCTCCCTAAGTATTTTTGAAAACAAGCTCACTGGTAGCATCCATGTGGCCCTTTCCAATTTGACTCGGTTGACCTCCATGCATCTTTATAAAAACAATCTCATCGGTAGAATCCCTATATCCCTTGCCAATTTGACTCGGTTGATTTACCTAGACCTTTCTGCAAACAAGCTCACCGGTAGAATCCATGTATCCCTTCCCAATTTGACTCGGTTGACCTCCCTAAATATTTTTGAAAACAAGGTCATCGGTAGCATCCCTATACCCCTTCCAAATTTGACTAGGTTGACCTCCATATATATTTATGAAAACAAGCTCACCGGTAGCATCCCTGTATCCCTTGCCAATTTATGGGAACTTGAATATCTTTTCCTCTCAGAAAACAACTTGGAGGGACCAATTCCTCATGGCATTGGCAATTGTACTGATATGATGGTCTTCTCTTCTTATTCTAATAAGTTGTCTGGGGCACTTCCTGCATCTTTGGCCAATTGTACCAAGCTTGACCTATTGGATTTAAGGAAAAATGGATTGATAGGAGAGCTTCCTCAATACTTCATATTTTTTCATCACTTGAGAGCTCTAAGTCTTTCTTATAATAATATGCATGGTTGTATTCCTCAACACACAACAAATCTAACCAATTTGCAAGTGTTGGATTTATCCAACAAGAAATTCAGTCAAAGAATACCAACGAATCTTCAGAGACTCTCTGGATTTGCAAATGTGTCAAATGATGAAGAATTATTTGATAAAATGGAAATTGTCATGAAAAGAAGTGAGTTTAAAAAAGTAATAGATGTCTCTTTTAAAAATAATAATGTTTGCAAAGTTCATAACAAAGTAAATGGAATTTGTCCTTCAAAGAGGACTAGGATTGGGCTCTCGCAGACCATGAAATTAAAGAAAGACCTAGAAGACAGAAATAATATAGTCAAGGGTTTCCCTTTTGTTGTCACAAGTATTGAAACAAGAAAGGAATAATGGATACTAAATCGTAAAAAAAACGAGTTGAGAGCAAAACAAAGTGATTAATTTACTTACAATGATGGAAGATTTGAGAGGCTATATACTTGTTGATGTGTCTTTTGTAGGTTGTTGGGCTGGAGGTGGAATAACGGTATTATTGACTTCTTGTTGATATTTTTCAGTTATTTTAACCAAGGAATTTCTTAACCATTGTTCAAAATACTCCCTCATAGGAGAAACCATTATTTCATGTTTATTCTTGGTTTCAAATATTTCATTTTCTAGCTCTTTATGATCGAAGCTTAGTAGATGAAGCATGTCTTCAACATCTTCTTTTTTGTTCACATACTGGATTAACCACCTTTCCACTTATTCTTTATAATATTCAATGGAGTCATTAAACTCACTGGCCCAAGAAACCTTCAGGGCATCAACTATTCTTATAACTGCCCTTTTGATAAGAGAATTGAATCCATGACTAAATGTGGGCCCTGCAATTCTTTAGTTAACTGAAAAAGATTCAAGAATAAATCACCTCTTTTAATATTAATGACATCACATTTAGACAACATTTCCCTTAAGAACTTAATTATTTTCAACCAACAAGCATTAATTTGTTTCATACGAGTCTTGGAAGGAATATTTTTTTCTCTCCTATGTATATCACTTAAACTTAAGACCTTCACCAAAAATGTACCCACTACCTCTTTATAAAATCTTTCATCATTTTCCAAATATTTTTGGAGATGTTCTTTAAAATGCAAGACCCTTGTTGAGAGAGTAGTTGAATTTCTTGCTAAATCCCATATCTCAAGGATCAAGGCTATCCTTCTCTTAATGTTATCTCCAATATATTTTCTTGAAGCCATTAATAAAATTGATGAACCTTTCAACCTGGAGTTGGTTTCTAGTACATCCTCGAGTCTGCAAAATGGTTGTATAGAAGTGATGGGTTCGACAAACAAAGGTCTTAGAAGAAAAGATTTTTCCAATTATTTTATTTTTTCCTTTATGACCAAATTCTCCTTCTCTATCTCATCGATGGAACACTTTAAGGATTCATTGGTTGCTTCATGAAAATCCATGATTTTCAAGGGGTTTACCCCTGGAAAACAAATCTCTGATTTCCATTTTTCAGAATCCTTATTTCTCAAATTCACTTTATAAATTAACAAATTTTTGGAATTCTTATTATAGGCCTTATGGTGCAGGGTGAAAGATTCCTCCTCAAGTACATATGGCTCCTGGGAAGCCAATTCTTCAACTATAGTCTTGCTCTCAACCATCCTCTATTCAACCCAATTGGGATCTTCTATTATGTTATCAACCTCCATGTCTTTGGGACTAGTTGTTAAGAACCAAATATCAATATAGCATAGAAAAACCTTAGAATAAGTACTCAATGCCTTGAAAAAGAGATAATTTCAGATAATAAGCCTTTTCGAGGGGGAAACCTCCTTTTACCCCACATAAATGTTCAAGTACAAGATGATTCCAAATGAAAATGTCTCCTTGGTATATATAGGAGACTAGGAGGTATAATTACAACTAATGGAATAAAGT
>ML778207.1:1203645-1232836 GCA_009831015.1 Picea engelmannii
CACCTCCTCCCTTTTTACGTGGTTTTTTGACATTTAAAATTTTTGGATCCATAATGTTTCCACATTTTTTTAAATGCTTATTTTTTCATCTATTTTCAATTTTTTCTAAATTTTTTTTCAACGATGTTTTTATTCATTTTTTCATGCTTCTTTCAATATTAAAAATATTTTTTACCATTTACTTTTTTGAAATTAACATTTTTCATCTCCTTAATTAATTTATGGTTCCATATTTTTTAAATATAGTGAAAAATATCGTTTTTAACGCATTTTTACCTTTACTTCAATACATAGAAAATAATTGTAGTTAAATACACTATTTTCAAATATTTAGCAAAAAAATATAATTTAATTTTTTTTGATAAATTAAAAACTTAAAAAAACAAAGAAAAATAAAAGAATTGAAATTTAAAAAAATAAATAAATTTAAAAAGCAAATTTATATTAAAAAATAAAAATAAAAACACAAAACAATAAAGAGGGAAAACAAAAAGCCAAAAAATTAAATATATATATATAAACTAAGAGAAAATGAAAAAATAAAAATAAAAGGTAAAAAACAAATTTATGGCTAAAAAACTTTAAAAATGTTAAAAAACACACAATTTTTTTTTATATGTGTGTGTAATTAAAAAACATATTTAAAAAATAAATAAATAAATAAACTTAAAATTACTAAAAACAAACATATAAGAATTATGTTAAAAACTTAAAAAAAAAAATTAAATGTTAAATTTTATAAAAATAAAAATAAAAACTATAGTTATATTATATATAACTATTTATATTTTATAGTTATATTATATATACCTATATAATATATATAGTTATATATAATATTTTTTTCCAACGGAAAAAGCAGTTTCAATGTTATTCATTAAGAATCAAAAGAAACTTTCTAGTACATAGTATGACATATAGAGTCATAAGTCATGACTACTTTTGTTGAATAAAATATTTCTTCAAAAATATTTCTATCATCCACAAACTTATTAAAAACATATGCTTTTATCAATAACTATCACAATCTAACCACAAAACTATAACTGTAGCAATATCCAAAGGCCAAAAATCAAACTCCTCACAAAAAAAGGTAACAAGGATCCCATTTGAATATAGAGTTTAGAAAATGAAGTAAGATCCAAAGTTGATTATAAAGTCTTCTAAGACTTCTTCAAAAATCATCCAACTAATTTGTTTCCTAAGAGCATGCTTTGACAAAGAGTCTGCCAAACAGTTGTACTATCTATGGATATGAAAAAAATGTATCCACTGAACAAGTGCTTGAGATCCATGATCTTCTTCATCCAAGATTTCAAATTTAATACATTCAAACAATACTTTCCAGCAAACCAGTCAAGAATAACCTTGGAGTCTCCCACTACCATTAACACATAAATATGAACTCTCAAAGCAAAACTCAGGAGACCCCACAAACCATGTAACTATGCTTTAACATTCGATCCAGATCGAACAACAAGATGGATCCTAAAGAAGTGATCACCACTCAGCCTAACAACAATTCCAACATCAAAATCTCCACCAACAACATCTCCATCAAAGAAGCCTAAAGGTCTCTAACAAAAATAAATTTAGTTTATAAGAAAATCAAATTTGTCGCCCTCTACAGAACATGGCATTTCTTTAATAGCCACCACAATACTAGATCAGAGACCATAATCATTCCCGAGAGAGTTATTAAATAAAATCTTATTCTTGTAGCACCAAATGCCCCAAAGAACAAAGAGAGGAACCATCTTGTGCCTCGGGAAAGCTAGAAACCAAGACAACAAATTTTCATTCAAAGACAGTAAATTCCAATAACCATTGAGTTTTAATTGTGCACAAACCTCCTTCCAAATAAACTGAGTAACTTCACATGTCACAAACAAGTGTTGCATGGTCTCTTCATCCCTTAAGAAAAAATTAAAAACAAATGGACCAATTCCACCTCTACACCTGTAGTTTACACCTGTGAGAATATGAACATGAAGACATAACCAAACAAATAGAATAATTTTAATAGGAATATGCAATTTCCATAAATCTTTGTGCCACCATTCAATTTCAACCATCACATTTTGAGCAACCAAGTATCATAATCCTCTTTAACAATAATAACACCTATTGAAGGATTCCAAGTCCAAATAATTGAGTTTTCCTCATTGCTAAGAGAAACTCAACTGCATCTCAACATCAACAAATAAGAATTCCATTCCAAGGCTAGATCACCATCAATACAAAGATCATTAGGATTCAACCAGTCTTGAGAACCCGACACATTTAACAAAGGTGTATGACCGATATGTGCAAGTGATAAGACCTTAAGAGAGTGAAGGTGATGAACAAGGGCAGACGATAATTTTAAAAAAGATCCACTTCCCACAAATGGATCCTTCCCAACTAGAACCCTAAATCCATTTCCAATAGAACATGCAAGATAATTCTTTAACAATGGTAGAGAACTCATAATATTTCTCCATAAATTTGAGTCTACAGTGAAATTATAATTCTCAGAATGCAACCAAAAAATCACATCCATTCCTTTAAGATATTTCTTTAACGTATCTTTTCTCCGCAGACATGTCCCAAATAGAGCCCTCCATGGTGACTTAATAGCCAAAGCTTGAGAAAACCAAATTAAGTTTCAGATACCCCAACCACCAAGAAATTTTGGCATGGAGATCAAATCCCAGCTAACAAGATGGTAACCTGAGCAATTCCTAGCCCCCTTCCAGAGGAAATTTGAAAAAATATGGTGAATATTTGACTTGATTTTAGCTGAAGCCTTAGCTAAAGTGAACCAGTAGACTGGTAAATTTTGAAGAATAGAGTTAATAAGAACCATTCTGCCACCCAAAGAAAGCCACAGGAAAGACCAATGACCAACTCTCTTTTCAATTTTCTGAAGAAGCCAATACCAATCATAAACTCTATAATCATTTGGTTTCAGATAAAACCATAAATATTTCATTCCATAGTCTAGCTTAACTATAGGTATTCCAAAAAGATCAACAATCCTTTCTATCTTCTTAGACTCAATATTAATAAAAATAAAGAAAGATTTATGACAATTTACCTCCATCCTTGAATCTTGACAGAACAAAGATAAAAGTTGTTTGAGCTCAATCCACTCTTTAATTGAGCCAACCCCTAATATCACCACATCATCAATGAAAAGTAAGAGTGTTATGACTGAACCTTTTACCATCTTATTACCTAAGAATTTTCCATCTGAGCTAGTCTTCTTCAACATCCTACTAAATCCTTCCACCATTAGAAGAAACATCAAAGGAGAAAGTGGACATCCTTTCCTTAAACCTCTAAAGCTTTTAAAGAAGTTTGTCAGAGAGCCATTCACCAGAACTACAAAATCATCACTTGTAACACATCCCGTGATCCATTATGCCACCTCCCACTTTAGCCCAATTTGTATCAACAACATTCTAAGGAAATTCCAACTTACTTTAACATAGGCTTTCCTTAAATCTAGTTTCAATATTAAAGAATACATCTTAGATTTTGTTGAATTCATACATTCTTGAACGTGACCTACAACATAAAAAATTAATATATCTTTCAAGAACCCAAATTGTTCCTCTGAAATACAAGAGACCAATTTGTCTTTTAACCTAGAATCAATGAGCTTTGTAATAACTTTATAAACAAAGTTACAGAGAGCAATAGGCCTATAATCATTGAAGGAAATAGGTTTTGATTCCTTCAAGATAAGAGCCACAAAAGTAGCATTCAAAGAACCAAAAACCTTACCAATATTCCTTGACTCCTCAATAACATACAACTAATATTTATCCATTAGATCAAAGAAATGGTGAAAAATTTCTTGGGTCCACTCATCTGGACCCATAATTTTTTCATTTGGCATCAACTCAACAACTTTTTCAACCTCTTGAAGGGTAACCTACCTTCCTATCTCATTTCTTTCTTCATCAGAGAAAAATCTAGGAACTTTTTTTAACACTTGGAGTTGGGTAAGGGTGTCTTCCTTATCCTTTGATTTATAAAGTAGCTTAAAACAATGAAAGGATGCTACTCCAATATCATCATGTGAAGCCTGTATAGTGCCTTCCAGATCCTCGATATCCCAAATAGTGTTAATTTTCCTTCGATGCTTAACATATTTGTGGAAAAATTTTGTATTCATATCACCACTTTTTAACCATCATCCCTACTCTTAAGGTGCCATGATTCTTCATCAAGTTTTAGAATCTCAACTTTCCTCTTTTCAAATGATAATATTGTCTCCTTATCTTCTGGAGAAAAAATTTGAGAATGGCATCTTAAGAAAACTTCAGCCAATTTCTAATCAAGATCCCAAAGTTCTTATTGTAACTTATTTATTTTCTCCTTCTTCCAAATTACCACTGCTTATTTTAACTTCTTAAGCTTTTCCACAATTAAATTCATAGTTGAAGAGTCTTTCCAAAAATCCATAGAACTCCACGTTGAGCACACCAACAAATTGAAGTCAGGTTCCAACAGCGACACATGATTAAATTTAAAGGGAAAGTGATTTGTTTCCTTGAGTTCATAAAACTGTAAACAAATTGGATTATGATTTGCAAGAAAAGAGTTAATGACCCATGACCTGCATCTATTCATACTCCCCAACAAAGCTTCACTCATAAAAAACCCGTCTAATATTTTTGAGATTCCCTCTGAACCAGAGCATCCATTTCTCCCCTCAAGATAAGGTTAAATTAAGGTCTCCTCCTATAATTAAACCCTCATCTTTTAAAAAACCTCTACTCTCCAAAGGATGCCAGAAAGAAACATTGTCTTTGTAAGGTCCATAACAATTCAAAAGATTAACATATTTAGAAATGACTTTTATTCAACCTTCCAACAAGATGCCTGCACAAATTTGAAATGCTTGAAGATCAAATTTCAATGGGTTCCATCCTGAAATCAAACCCCCAGAGAGACCATTTGAATCTAATGCCACACAATCCCAGTTAGGAAAAAAATTCAAAAATAATTCCTTTTCTTTCTCACAGTCTACCATTGATTCCTGAAAGAAGATAATATCAGGGCTAATAGAATGAATTAACCTTTTAAGGGTTAACAGTTTTGGGCCACCCCCCACCCCATGTAGGTTCTAAGAAAGGATAATCATCTAGAAACCCATGAAATGGGCCTCTGTTCTCTAAGTGCCCTTGGGGAAAGAGGAGGTTTTGTATGCGGAGATTCAAAAATAGGATTAAAAGGTGCCAAACATCCTTCAATAACGCCTGAATCCTTTTGTTTGGAAAAATTATTTACAACTATATTCCTTATTGTAACATTTTACCTGTCACCAATCCCTTTTGCAACATCCACACTATTATAAACTTGAAGAGGGCTTTTTGTTAAAAAATCTTTAAACAAAGGAACAATATCAACACAACAATCATCCTTACCCATGGATCCATTAACATATAAATATTTATCATCCCTCAAGCTACTTAACTACGGACTAGATCCATCCAATGTTCTTTCATCCAATCCAAAAAAACACTTGGAGGAAAACAACCCTAAAACCTCTCCAAAATCTTGATGACAAGTTTCCTCCCCATAGGAGACATATTTAGGGGAAACCCTATTAAGGTCCGGTATCTCGGGTGTTAAATTTCCTTTATCCTTAACAATCAACTGATCCAAAAAAGAAGGATTCTCAAATTTCTTCATAACCAATTCCCAAAAACCACAAAAAATCTCCACAATCCAATCTTCATGTTTAATAAGAGCACTGATATCATTGTTTGATAAAGAATTGAAGAAAGAAGGGAAAAATGTTTGCATCTTACCAATAAAAGAGTCTTGATCAAAACAACGAGAAGATTTAGGTTCCATATGTGATTGAGAAATTGCCTTCACTGGAATGATGCCTTCTAGTTCCAAGTTCACCTTCTCCTTAACCAAATTTGGGCATTTTGCTTTCAAGTGTCTCGTCTGCCTGCAATAATGATAGTGAAAAGGCTCCCTCTAGAAATCCAAAGACTGAATGAAGGAGCTATTTTTAGTAAATATTTCAATTTCTTCGAGCAACCCTAAGTCAAAATCTACCTCCACTAATATCCAAACCAGTATTTTATTATTCCATTTGTAAGACTACTCATCAAAAAACACAAATTTCCCAATCGTATTTGTTATTTCCACAAAAACCCTTGTCACCCAAAATTCTATAGGGAAATATGGTAGAAGCATCCAAACACATATATTCGAAAATGACTCTATAAAAGGATTGAAACCTGGTTCCCATCTCTTAAGCATTAATACCCCTATGCCAAGGACCTAGGGAACCTCAAGGATTTTTAACAGATCCTCCTCTGATAAGAAATGAAAAACTATCCAATGGTTTGAAAGAAGATTGAACCTAAGACAATATCCCACCTTAGGTTTCCAAAAATCTTGAATCCACTTCTTCATCTTGGGTTTTGTCATCTTTATGTAGAAAAAATTACCCACTAAATCCTTCGACGATAAGCCAACAAACCTGTCCATAGTTACATCATTCCCAACACATACAATTTCCTATTACTTTGCACTTTCAAACATATTTGGTGGAGTTTATTCTTTGCAAACTCCTCTCTTAATATACACCTTCCATCCTCCACTCTTCGAGAGACACTCTCCTCATGGAAAAATGGTTGTGATTCTCCCTTCCCAGAATATTTTTTCACAAACCCTACTTCCACCCTCGATTTGTTAACCCTAGTTTGAACTATACCTCCAACACCACTAACCTCGAAATCCAATGTGGTCCCAGGATGTCTGCCAACCAGAGGTGAAACCAGATCTGAGTTTATTTTCACGTGTCCAACTAGACTTGCCCCACATTTCCTTTCATACATTTCTCGGTATGCTTCGTCAGACAGAAAAATACCTTCTCTAGCCCAAAGAGAATCCTCCTCTTCTCAATATGGATCCAATAATGTTGCCATGTCATCCTTTGATTAAACTAAACAACTCCCAAAATAAACATTGAACCTAGGACCTTGAAGACTGCAACAAACTATATAAAAAAAACCTTGAAACCCTAGCCTCCGACTTGAAACTTCTTCTTCATTCTCCCCAATTCCCATTTACGATATTACAAATTCATTTACGATGTTAAAATTTGTCAAATTGTTATTAAAGTATGATTTTTCCATGACGAGATTCCATCAAATTATCAACCAGAAAGAAAGGTTTTGTTACACTAAACCTGTCAACTTAGTTGTAGGGAACTGAATCACAACAAGTCTCTCCTCGCAACCAATCATTCCGATAATGACATGAAGAGCAGCAGGGAATCAGTAAAACGCTATGAAGTCCATATCTCACTGGAAGATAAAAAATACATACATACATACATACATACATACATATATATACACATACATATATGTATGTGTGTGTACACACACACACACACACACACACACACACACACACACACACATATATATATATAAAGATTTTTTTTTTCATTAAATTTTTACTGAGATTGTGTATTTTAATTTTTTTTTAAATGTTTTTTAATATAAAGTTTTAAAATTATTGTTTTTCGGTGGAAATTTTAATTTCTTTTCATTCTTTTTTTATTTATTTTTCCACCTTTTTTTTAATGTTTTTTTTTTCAAATTTGGGTTTTGAATATATATTTTTAACTGTATTGTTTTCATGGCATTATGTATTATCTTGTGTTTGGAGTGATAAACTAAGATTTACAAAGAAAGCATTTAAGGGTTGATTTTATGATTTTGTTTACAGTAATGATGATTTCTATTACCACTTTCTCAAAAGCATTGGAAGCTAAAGTCAGTTGACGTCTTCTTTCGACTGACATCTTATGGAATGTTGTGGTGAAACATAAATACACTCATCTTGATTCTTTGGATGAATGGATTCAGAGACCAATAAAGTCCCATTCGAATTGCTCCATAATTTGGAAAGTTGTGGTTTCTTCTTTCCTGGTGATGGGTGATGGGTGATGGTTTGGCTTGGAGAGTTGGTAGAGGTAATCATGTTTGTATAGGGGATGATCCCTGTCCAGGAAGAGAGAACTCACATATTCTTCCAAATTATATTATTGCTCGGCTCCATCTACAGGATATTCACTTTTTACATCAAATTTTGGACCCAGTTTCAACTTCCCTATGGGAGCAAGGGTGGAGGATCTCTACTTCTTTGGGATTAGATGACAATCTCTCTTTGTTATGGGATAATTATATCTTAGCTCTTAGGGCTAGGGATATCAAGATTACTGATCGAGAGGATGAATTGGTCTGGAAAAAGGCATGGGGTCTATACTCCCAAATTAGGTTATATTGCTCTAAATATTAATTTTCTTCAAAGGGAGCCTTGTTGGTGATGGAGTGGTTTACGGAAGTTAAAATTTCCTCAGAAAGATAAAATTTTCATGTGGTATGCTATAAATGACAAGGTCCCTACTTGGGACAATATGAGGATGAGGAAGTGTGCTAGCCCACGTTGGTGCCCTCTCTATAAAGAAGAAAATGAATCTACTACTCATATTCTTATCGCATGCCCTTTTACTCAACGAGTTTGGAAAGATACCTCGACCCTTCTAAGACATACATATGTTTGGGACGGCCCCTATTTGGAACAAGAATGGAAGGATTGGCTTCAAGTGTCTAAACACAAGAAAATCAAAGCCCTTCCTTTGATAGTCAGTTGGGGAATTTGGTAGGCACATAAATCTGTCATCTTCAAGGATAAGCCCACACTACCAGAACACATTTCTTCAACGCATTTCTTCACAAGGCCTTTCGATTCTATCCCATTTTCCTCAGGAAAAGGATATTCCATCTCTTCGAGTTTGACATCCTGAACTCATTGATTTTTCCAGGACCTCGGCCTTTTTCGACGATGCTTCCCATAATGATAATCAATCTTGCAGGGGTGGAGCGATGTTGTATCTCTCTAATAACCATTTCTTTAAAATAAAAACGGGGTTGGGTCAGGGGACAAATAATTATGTCGATCTTATGGCTTTAAAGTTGTTACTCCAATTTGTTGGGGAGAAGTGGGTTCAATCCATCCAAATTTTTGGGGATTCTATGAATGTCATCAACTGGGCTTGTAAAGTTGAAATTTCCCACAATATATTTATGATTCCTATATTGGAGGATATTTTCAGGTTTATGGACACTTTCCATTTTGTTGCTCTAAAACATGTCTATAGGAATCGAAACTTTGTAGCAAATTTACTGTCAAAAGCAGGGATTCAACTTTTTTTTGTTCAATGGCATGTCTCAGAATCAGTCAGGGATGAGATATATTACTTTGATCACCGTCCATTCATAGATTTCCTCAGCCAAGCTCATTAAAGCGATTGCGGCATCAACTTCTTGTTTTCTCCTTGTTTTGTATATGATGTCTCTTTGCAGTTCTCAACTAGCTTTTCTTCTCGATGGACCTTATATCAGCTTATATGTATTATGTATTTATTTTTTACGCTCCTTTGGATCAGACATGGACTGGCGGGGTGTCTATGTATATTGATGTTGTCTTATCCTCTGTTGTGTTTTACTAAGGAAGACAGTTTCTCTCAAGGTTTATGTTTTTTGCTGCTGACTTTTTTTCCTTGGCTCTCTATACTCACTGATGTGATGTGATCTAAAAGAACCTATAGAATGTAATTTTGTCTCTTCATATGAATAAAATTACGCTTTTTTCCGTGAAAAAAAAAAGATGATTTCTTTTACCACTTTAAAAAACATGTCATTTTAATACCCCAATTTTAGAATGGGTGCTACCAATAGTAGTACTTTTCATTTTGATGGTTGATTTTGAGGTTTTGGTTTTAATGGCACTAATTGCTAAAAATACGATTTCAAATTATCCTTAATTTTAACGTTTTGAAAAAAACATTTTCCTTTATGTAACATCATTTTTTTTATTTAGGTGTTGATTTTGAAGTTTTTCTAAGCTACTGTATGAGTTTTGAAGGACATGCTTGAAAATGTTGTAATTTTGACCCCATTTGAAAAAATTGTGCTACTGGTAGCACCACTTTTTGATTTGGGGGTTGAATTTCATGTTTTTTATGCTAAATATGGGTTTTTTGGGCTAGAGTTCTCGTTTTAAGGTCACCGTTCTCGTTAAGTCGGTAACTTTGTTTTTTTCTGACAGAAAGGGTGTATCTTCTAACAATATTCTAGACATGGAGGGACTATGAATCATTTTATTAAAAGAGGACAAGAATCCATTTTGTACTTCATAGAAATTGTATGGGGTCTTGTGCCTCTATAACACTAGAGATACCATAATAAAATTAGATCCTTTTTAAATTCTACATTTTTAGCTCTGGGCATGTCCTCAAAAACATGGTAATATTGTTAGAAGATAGTCCCGCTTTTACCAAGAAATTTACCATGTAAAATTTCTTGTTTTTACTAATGCTTTCCAACTGAAATGAAATATCATTTGAAATAATTTGGGCCCATTCAATTAAAACATTTTCATGAATTTAATGATATAGAATATATACAAAATATTTTGGCACCGAGTTCGTGGACTCATGTCCAATTATTCTAGCAAATAGCCAAGAAAATCCTTTATATAGATATTTTAAAAAGCATACCTCAATTTATGTAGCATTAGCATTGCAATTCGGGATTGCAAGAAAACATTCAGGGAACTCCATTCCCCCATTGTGAGATTTTAGAAAGTCATCAAATTAAACATTTTGGGATGTTAGAGTAGGGTTGGGAAGTCTCAACGTTCTTTTGAACATTGAAGGTGCTAAAGAGATCGATGATTTCCCTTGTCTATGAATAAATCTTTTCTCGGTGTCAAATTTTTCAGTGCACAAGAGAACCAATTCTTTGAAATAAGCTACGTTCAGCATGCATCCAACTAATGCAATACCCAAGGTCCAAAATTTATTCAACTTATTTTCTTCAGATGGGAGAGATGAGTACCATTTGTAGGACCATGACCATTAGAACTGGTGATCTTCTCATCCCAACTTGTTTGGCAGTATCACCACAATATAATTCTTTAATTTTACTTGACATATCTTACAAATATCTTCTCTTTTTCGTGAATAGGTGGCACTTTTTTCAATCAAACCTTTTATAGTATGGATTCTAATTTCTTATTTAATTTACCACGTATGGCCTTGATTACCAAATGTTGTAGCTATTAGTTCAAAGTTACAAATTACACGGTTTGATTTAAGATTTATGGTGGATCTTTTAGTAAAATTACGCCACTTAAAAGAGATATTCAATTCATATGAGTGATGATTGATGTGGCGATGAGAAAAAAATGTTATCAGGAAAAGTGATATCATTTTGAAATGTATGGGAAAATGTTGATTACAGAGGTGTAAAGTGAATGATTGAAAGTGCATTTTGGTGATTTTGGAAATGCGGGATGAAGGATGTGGGGTTTGGAGAATGGAAGGGGAGATATGAGGGGACTCTCGCATCCACAATCATGAAATGCACTAAGTACCAAAAAGGTTGATTATGTGGGTTGCAAAAATATACAAATCATTTTGGATTATGCAAAACCACAGGATGTGGGGTTGTGGGGCTAGGGAAAGGTAAACAGAAATGATGGGAGGACCCTCCATCGAAAATTAAGAAATTAGTTAAGTATCAAAAGGAAAAGGTACATTATGAGTAATGCGAAAATATGAAAAGTATTTTTTAGGGTTGTGGATTTGTGGGGTTGCATGGTTGTGGGGTGAGGGATGACTTAGTCTTCCGCAAAAAGAGTCCCGCAATAAAATAAATGACCAAGTATTGAGAAAGTAAAATGGTGGGAAAATGGTGGAAAATAGACTAAGTATGGGACTTGTGGACTTGCAGACTTGGTGGTACCCCACCTGCAACTCGCATTTTAAGATAAATGCATAAGTATAGGATATAAAAGAAGAACAAAATAAATAAGTGTGGACCAATAAACATAAACATTGATTAAGGAATGTGGATAAACAACTACACTAAAGTTGAACCTGAAGAATTGCAAGAAGGATGCAAAGAAAAAGAATCTTCTAGCCATAGATTCGAGAAATCAAGTTGAAAGCAACTCAGATGTGGATGAGAATATTTTCTACACATCAGTAGAAGGACGTGAATACAAGTAGCCTTCATCATGAGGAAGAGAACCATATCACCAACATATTCCACATCAAGATCCAGGTCAAGAAGACTAATATAGATGCCTTTTTTTACTCTAGTTCACAAGATAATTTCATAGAAACAGATATGCTCAGCAAGCTTGGATTCGAGGTTCATGAAAATCCTATCACGTGTCCATTGGGATAGGTAAACAAGGATGTAGAGATAAAGGTAACAAAACAGTGTAAGATTAAATTTGTTGTAAGTGTTGATTTTATTGATGGAGTGGAATTGGATGTAGTACCCTTTGACGTATGTGGAGTAGTGTTTGGAATCCCCTACATGTATAAAAGGGATGAAATATTCATAGGGATAGCCATACGATATTGACTAATCAATAATGGGAAGTCCTAGATCATCAACACGCAAAAAGGAGAGTCAAATATCTCACTAGTAAGTGTCAACCAAGCCAAGAAGTTGATTAGTTCTAGCAGGAAATATGTTTTAATTTTCTTAAGAGAAAATCAGATTGAGGATGAGTCGATAAGAGTAAAGGAATCCTTGGAGGGGTGTACTAAAGAGTAGAAAAATAAATTTTAGGAGTTTCTATAGGCATACAATGGAGTCTTCCAAGAGCCTAAAAGAATACCACCCAAGAGGGAAGTGGAGCAAGAAATACAATTATTGTCAATCTTCCCATTGTTGAATATTGGTTTGTATAGATATTCCATTCTAGAAGAAAATGAAGTGAAGAAGCAGCTACAACAATTGTTGGAGTAGGGTGTGATTCGACCAAGCACCTCACCTTGTGGATCACCTATCATAATTATACCAAAGAAGGATGGGACTTGGCAAATGTGTATCGACTATAGATCATTGAACAATATTAAACTTAAAAATTGGTACCCTCTACCTAGGATCAATGATCTATTATATCAACTACAACACACTAAATATTTCACCAAGTTGGATCTCAAATTGGGATACCACTAGGTATGCGTCGAGGAAGAAGACACTTGGAAGACTGCCTTCAAGACAAGGCAAGGTTTGCACGAATGGTTGGTCATTCCATTTTGATCTATAAACTGATGTTGATATTCCACTGGATAGTTCATCACAACATATCTAATAAAATAATGAAATATTTATTGTGAAGGTTAATTTCCTTTAGATCTCATATTATTTAATTATTGATTTTCCATTTAAAATGTATGAAATAGATGAAATGAAAAAAATAGAGAAAATTAACAAATACTCACACACCATGTTGGCTCAAAATTGAAGACCAGGGTTCTCAGAGGTTACCAACAAAGGTCCATTGTAGTCTAGTCGTGCTGGCATATTCAACCTTCCATAAGGGAAGGAGGTCTCACCTGAAGCGCTATCAAGACTTGTGTGATAAATCAAGTTAAGTAGAACATACCATTAGGCCTAGCACAATATAATACAGTCCCATACTTATATGTAAATATATCATAATATTAGAAGTCTTAAAACAGTAAAATCATTGAACAATATGTGGTGCACAACATTAAGGTAAACACATACATCAAAGAATCTTGTTTAAACAAGAACATAACTAGCAATTATGCATAACAAGACAGATTTCACAGGAAAGAAACCATACATTCATCCACATAATGACAAATTATGGGTGTTTGAATAATCCAACATATATTATCTTATCACAAACTTATCATACATGGAGTTATTCCCTTTGTATCCAGACTTATACAAGTGAGTCGGTAGAGATATATTTGATCTCGACTCTCAAAATTCTGCGTAGTTACATTTCATACCCAACCCTCCTTACATTGGCTTATCGCAGTAAACAGGTAGAAAAACCTCAATGACCAAAAACGGATAATGACTCAACAATTCTCAGTAAAAACAGAAACTGAAACAACCAACAAAAACAAAAATGCCAACAACATCGAACCCTATCCCATTACATAGCTATATGCTTTATAGATTTTCCACGGAAATTTGTTTGCTTCTTGATTCTACCGTTGTGATTTCTTGGCATGTGCTTAAAGGTTATGGCTCTTTCTACTACTTCTTCTAGCTAAATCGTGACTATTTTCCCTGCTGGCATGTTGGCGCATAGATTTCCGCCACTTGGATCCACTGTTGATGTACTATATTTTTCCACAAAACTTTTGTACTTCCACAAAACTTGTCAGTCTTCAAAATGAAGGGTCCAACAGGCCCCGACCACAATCTTTGACTCATCCCGAGTCAACCTTCTACTGGTTTGTTGTGATCATACTCAAACGAAGGGCCCAACTTTGGTACAATGGAAATGGATTGCTTGATGAAATTTTCATAGTGTGCTACCCTATCCTTCCATTTCCTTTCCAAAATCGAGGCACTCAAAATAAATTCCTTCACGTTTTTTACATCAGGGACCTCGGGTTTGGTAACCAATAAAGCATTCCACTCTATATCAACAAGTGAGTCCAACTGTTGTAGCAGAATGTACTCGGCTTAGATTGTAGACCTTAAATGTTGGAGTGTGATATTCACAACTCTGTTCACCTCATCCATGGCATCCAACGAGTCATCCTTAGCTTGGATCTCAACAAATTTAGTCAATTTATCTATTGGGTCAGAAATGGCCTGAGCTTCTTCATGCATTTACCTAATCTTTGTGCACAACTCTTTGAGAGGCTTACTGCATTGGTCCAACAAGAAAACCTAGTCCGTGAACATATCAAAGAGTCGAGGAAAATATTTGGTCCTGGTATGAATCAAGAACTTGACATCGGTTCCCTCCTCGATTACATGTTGAAGTTTCTGGAGGAGCTCTTCATGGTCCTCCTTTTCCTTAATCTGGATGGCATCCAACTGGTGCTGGAGATATTCAATTTTTCCTTCTAGTTTCTTCCATGTGTCTACTACAAGGCCGACCATATCCATTGGCACAATTGGCCCAATGTCCTTTGGAATTTCAAGTTCCATCTATAAAAAAGTAGGCCATACCTAGATGAATTTTTCATACACAACCCCGACAGTAGACTCAACTTGTACCTGCAAGCTCTGTTCAAGTGCCACAGTTGTAGTAGCATTATGTATAACCTCTTGCAACTATTTTTCATGTTGTGTGAGCTCTTGTTTACTATGCTCAACTTTGATGATTCTCTTCTCTAGTTGATCGGTGGAATCCTAGATTATCTACAAAATCTGAGGTGTAGGAAGGGTGGATAAATCTCCACTGGTAGAAGAGGGATCGAAAGGTGGTCATGAAGAAAGTGACTAACCACCTGCAATAGATCTCTTTAAGAATATCGGGGCACTAACACCCTTTGGTTTTGGTGAGTGCGCTTTAAAGACTCATGTAAGATGATTTGTGACATCCGATGGAAGCATTGCAGTCACTTTGGGTTGCTCCAAATAGAGCTCCAAGATAGCACGACATTGTTAAAGGTCCTATAGCTAAGGTGAAACTTTCTCCTTGAAGGAAGTAGTGCTATGTGTAGACTGAGTGTCATCCTGGCCATTAAGAAGATCTTGTGGAGGGTCCTCATCCATCAGAACATGGGTTTTAGGTCCTGTCTCTAGATACAGATGAGAGGTATTTTCCAGATTTATGTGGAGGGGAACTTGGACCTCCAGGATATGAGGAGAAGTGGTTGGGGATGGATCTATTGTACCTATAGTGGTGGAGGGATTGACAAAAGAGTTGGGAAATACGGTATCATATAGATTATGTATTGGGGAGGATGGAGGCATGGTCAAGTCGTTGGTCCCACAATTATATGGGTTGGTGGCCTCTTCAATGATATTCATATATTGGGGTTGGATTGGAGGGTCATCAATAATGTGTATGATGGAGGGTGTGGATGGTGAAGTGAATGAAGTGGTATTTTTAGTGTGCGACCGAGGTGGAGAGGTGTGGACTTGAGGGGGAATGGAGGTAAGGGGGATGGTGTTAGTAATGAGAGAGTCAATAGTGGGTTGGGATGGGGAATTGGTATGCAACTTATTTCGAGGAAAGAAAAAATTCAAAACCTCTCGGAATTTCTTACCTGAGATATGGGCGTCATCAGGAATGAATGAAAATGATATGTGAACTATGATGCTCAGTGACGCTTCCTCGTATTCTTCTTCTACATCCTCCTCTGAGGTGGAAGGCATCCATGTTCTCTTACTTGTGCTAGGGCCTGCACTTGATGGATCTACTGGATGAGACCTTTGTGAAATGGTTGGCATGGTGTAGGAAATACATGTCGGTGTCTCTTCCCTTAGGACCCCTGGCCATCCTTTGACCTCCTTTTCAAACACCGCTGCATCCAAATAAAATGACAGAGGAGTCATATGAAATAATGTTGGTGAAACACCTAACAGCCGCATAAAATTGTGGTCATGATTCATACCGAACTAGATCTGGTGTGTATGTTTGTTAAGGATATCCTACAGAATCCTAAGCCTTTGAGTTGTGGTGACCATCTCATTGTGCCACTATGAAAAAAAAACATTGTTCTCGTCAACATTCCTGACCACGTTTTGAGCATGCCAAGAATCGAATAAGTTGGCAATGAGAGGACCAGAACCATGGGAAAGTCATTGACCTTGGGGAGGCTGCCATTTCCACATCGTGAAAGTGGAAAGAAAATAACCATAGATGAAGTAAGTGGTCCGCTCATGGAAATTTGCGTAGGCCTATAACATCTCTTATAGAAAGTACTGGCACCAATTCATTGATGTGTCATTCTTGTTGAATTCGACCACTGCTATGGCATCAAGCATACACTCATTCCTCATAAAAAAATTCATCACCTTGCCAACGATTAGGTAGCAGGCACAACAGACCTGTGGATCATTAATGGGCTCTATCAGAGCACCATGACCTCCTCGGTGAGTGCCATACAATTCATATAGGCTAAGCGTACCCTTTTTCCTACCATGTTTCATGGACCCCTAGAAGCCATCTAATACATTTTGACCTATCATGGACAAGCCTGTCAACTGGTGGATGTATAGAAACATGTATGGGGTAACCCTTGTCCAGCCACAATGTGTCATTGTGGACTTGAATGATTAGGAATTTAGTGCATTTGGTGACTTTAGCAGTGGTGTTGAACACTGATAAGTCCCACAGATTCATTAGTGTGTTTTTGCGCAAGGGCAGGAATGACTTTTTCCACTACCACCAGAATGAACCATCCAATAAGGTGGTGCAGTATTTGAATGAATGAATCTCCGTGGATGAGTACTGGGAATCATTAGTGAAGTCAGTGTCCACTAGTTGAGTGTGTTCCGCCTTGCCATGGAGATCATTTAAAACTTTGACTCGGGGGTCAATGAATTTAGCTGGAACAACCACTGTAATTGGAGCAGGATATTTGGGGACAGATCCTTGACTAGAGGTACGAACCCTGCTAACAAATGTTCGATGATAAAAAAAGTAAACAAGGGACATGGATGCAGATGCAAATTCATGGATATCTCACTGGGTGTCAGGACTGAGTATACAGTTAGCACAATGAAAATGCACGAATATCAACCCGATGACCAAAGGTGTGCTTATAATCAAAATTTAAAGGGTGACATGATGACCATTCATTAAATATTACAAGGTGACAAGAGTGGGCATTAGCCTTGACTCAATCCCTCGAACGCAAAAAATCCACGACATGATTTGGGAAAATAAATGCATAACCAGAAAGTTGGTAACATGATAGTCGATTAACATAGGAAAGTAATGAGAAGGTGAGTGGTTAATCAAAAAAAGGATGGCTAGATATTAGTATTTAAGTGACTATGACAAGAAGAGACGTAATGACAGGTAAAAAGGTACTAACGGATTTTACTGACCCACGTGATGACACAAGGGCATAGAATTCAAATTTCAGCAGCATTAAGTATGAGAATATGTGACTGCGACCTCCCTGACCACAAAGTGAATATTTGGGATAGATGTATTAGATAGGACAATGAAGAACTCAGAAACATAAGCATAGGACACGTCATCGTTAATTAACAAAAATAAATAGAGACAAAAATGGAAATCCTGTACATACTAACTCACTCCCAGAAACAAGAGCATAATGAAACTAAAATTACGTGACAGACAGGTAGGTCTTTAGGTGTGCACCATTCACCTATCCAGGTCGAATAATTCCATCGATTTGCACTAATTTTATAGCTCCATATTCACAAATTTTCGCAACTATAAAAGGACTAATCCAGTGCATTTGGAGCTTTCCCGGATGTTTGTGATACTTGTTGTCATATAAGAGCATGAAGTCACCCTGCGCAAATGATTTTCTCTTTATATGTTGATCATGTCAGGCCTTTTTTCAAGATTTCTCCAGATTATTATGGAAATTGACTAAGAATCTAGCTTCCTCAAGTTCCATTAGTTCGTCAACCCTCTTAGCAAGTGAGTGATCATCTGTCATCTTAGCAGCTTGCGCAATGAATAAACTGGGGGTGAGAAACTCAGTTGGGACAACTACTTCTCAACCATATACTAGTTGAAAAAGGATATACTTGTTTAATCGCTTTGTGGTAGTCATTTATTCCCATAACATAGCTAGAACCCACTCATCCCAGTCATCACGATTTGCGCAACAAACCTTAATCATTCCCATATCCAATATTTTACTAAATGCTTACACTGTCATGTTAGCTTGTGGATGATAGGGACTTATCTTATGATGTTGAATAATAAATTCTCTTGTAAGAGTCGTGATAGTTTCACTGATAAAGTGGGATCCTTGATCATTGGTCAAACTCTGACGACAACCAAACCTGGTAATAACATTTTCAAAAATAAATCGTGTTGTGGTGGCTGTAGAATGGTATCGAACAACCTCCGCTTTAGCCCAACGAGTCTAGTAATCAATTGCAGTAATTATATATCTTTCCTTCGAGTGATTAGCTGAATGATTTATCGGACTGATGAAATAAACAACCCATTTTTCAAAGGCTTGTAGTGCACGTATAGGGTGTAGAGGAAACTCATCGTGGCATGATGGTTTCCCCACTCTCTATCATACATCTTAGGTGTGAGCATATTCCTTAGCATATTTAAAAATTGTAGGCCACAATAATGATGCATGTAATATATTTCTAGTAGTTTTTGTTCTGCCAATGTATCCTCCTGCAACTCCACTGTGACATTCCCATAGAATATCAGGTCTTTCTAGTCAAGCACACAATGCCTCAATATATAATCCAATCCCAGTTTGTATGTTTGGCCTACAATAAGTTGATAATTTGTTGCATGAACCACGATGTGCCTCTTCTAGGTCGCATAATATCCTTTCGACATAGTTCTAGTCATCAAGAATAGGGAAATGTCTGACAGATAATCAGGAATAACCTCAATGGGAAAAAGGTCGGCATCAGGGAGTTTATCAATGACCACTCTGTCACTTTCTCTGGACTCAAGGTGAGACAAGTGATTTGGCCTAGCATTTAACTTTCCCTCCTTAACAATGACCTTGAAATATAACTCTTGAAACAATAACAACCACCTACAAATGTGACCCTCTAACACAGGGTTTTTCACCAAATACTTCAAACCGGAATGGTGAGTAAAAAACATAAAATGACTTCTAAGTAAACAATGCCTAAAATTTTGTAAAGCATACACCATAGCCAAACCTTCCCTTTTATTTGTGGTGTAGTTGCATTCAACTTTGGAAAGTTTGTGATTGACAAAGTATATAGGATAATCCAAGTTTTCTTCCCTCGATTGTGCCATAAAAACACCTAACGAAATTGCAGAAGCATTGATATGTACATGAAAGTCAATTTTCCGATTAGGATGGGTCAGAATAGGTGCAATAATCATCTTTTCTTTGAGGAAATCAAATGTCGTATCACAGTCCTGAGTCCAATTAAACCCTTTAGATTTCTTGAGAAGTTGTTCCAATGGTGTTGTTATGCTCGCGTAACCCCTGATAAATTGGCGGTAATAACCAATATGCCCCACGGCCGTTTGCAAATTCTTGACAAAGGTAGGGGGAGGCATATTAAGAATAACTGCTATTTTCACAGGATATACAAGCACTCCTTCCGTACAAACAATATGACCTAGAAGATTCCCAAATGGTACACAAAAAAAAACATTTTCTCAGATTAATGGAAATATGTAGCTGACTACAATGGTCCAACAACAATTTTAATATCCCAATATGTTCCTTGAGTAAGCTATATATAGTCCAATCATCTAGATAGACCTCAAGAAACTTATGAATGAAATTGTAGAATGTTGCGATCATGATCCGAAAAAACAATGTTGGGGCATTCTTGAGCCCAAAAGGCATAACGTTGTAGGAAAATGATCCCCACTCAGTAGTGAAGGTAGTATTATTCTTGTCTTCCTCAATGATTTGAACCTAGTGATATCTGAAAAAACCATCTGTAAAAGAATATGCCTCATTTCCCACTACTTGATCCAGTACCTCATCGCTAAAGGGGGTAGGAAAGGGGTCATGTACAAAATAAACGTTCAGGATTCTGTAGTCCACACAAACCTAGATATCATCCATACCTTTCTTGGTTTGAATCATTATAACATTGATCCATTCATCCTTATCAAGAGGGAAAATCAGCCCAGTTGTCGTCATCCTATCAATATCCTTATTCACTTTCTCTTTGACTCTGGGATTTAGACGGTATGGCGTATGCCTGACTAGTCTTGATTCAGGCTTTAACTCTATCCTCATCTCCACTAAATCTCTCTTAATTCCTTTTAGTTATGAAAATCTTGTGGTAAATAATTCCTCATATCCCCACAACATATATTGTATCTATGTCATGTTTTGTTCATCCCAATAGTCTCCAATGGATGCTAGCTTAGGATGCTCATCAATTCCTATATTGAATTTCCACAACTTCAGGGATTTGGTATAGGAACTATTAACATCATCAGAGATAATATCTTTAGCCTCCCTAACCCCTTGAAATTCCACAAATATCAGATGTCTAAGTTCCTCAAGGTCATCGAAATCTTTAGGGTCTTTATCAACAATAAGATAGACCGCAGTCGGTTGCGCATAGGATGGGTAAAGGCTATGATGAATGAGGTACTCATGTTCAAGACAAACAGTAGGAGTGTGTATAGGATTAATTTCAGTAGCAAAAATTATTTTCTTAATCTATTGCAAAGCTAAAGTGATTTCAGGGGACTTACTTGAGAATAAAAACACTTGACAAAATTGTCGTTGAAGGATTTCCCAACAAACAATTTGGTGTCAAGCTTCCTCATGTATATACCAAGCAGATGGAAGTTGTCTCAAGGAGTAAATAAAATTCTTCAGCCACATTTTAGAATGAAGTTTCAAAACTTCCCATACCTAAATATAGTGCGAAACATGCTCCCTTGGATCATAAATCCCATTATATAATTCAAAGATGACAATTTCAGATTCAACGAAATAAGATGCAAAGGGGGAATAAGGAGATGATGGATGGCATGCTTTTCTTCGTCCCGAGAAGATAAAGTACCCTTTTGGGTGGCCCACCATCTAGTTGAAGAGGATCTTAATGCAACATAGAGATATAAGTATATATAAAAAAGAAAAAGGTAATAGTGTTGATTGATTCTGGTATTACCCATAACTTCATTAATGGAAAATTAGGGAAACTTTTCAATTTCTTTGAATTTCTAGGACCATAGTTTCAAGAAATGATTGTAGATAGAGGTACCATAAAAAATTTCGTGGAAGTGCCATAGAATTAAGCTCAATATGGGGGAGTTTTTATTGGATGGTCCCATTATTTCAATCCAAATGGGTGTTTTTGATGTTGTATTTAGGATCCAATGGTTACAATCATTGGGAACAAGGGCTCTTATTTTTCAGGAAATTTTCATGATATTTTCCTTAAAAGGAAAGTAAATTGAACTCAGAGGTATCCCAGGGAATCCCTCTAAGGTTATAAGCTCTAAAAACATGATAAAAGTACTCCAAAATGGACACCAGGGTGTACATGCACAATTGTGCTCACTATATTGTCAAACATCTAGACCTTATGTTCCAATGGATCTCCAAAACATTATAAAAAATAATTCCAAGGTATTTGAAGAGATGCCTAAGGGTCTTCCACCTAGTTGATAATTACCATGCTATTCATTTGCAACCAATAAGTGTACCATCTAACATTAGGCCTTGCAAGAAGGAAGAGCCCCTACATTTGAAACTAGCTATATTAAAGGAAAGAACTTACTCAAATCCATTTATGAAAAGGAAATGTTGGCCATATTATATGAAGTTAAGAAATTATGAGCTCTTACTTAATAGGAAGGAACTTCAAGGTAAAAAAATATCATCATGGTTTGAATTAATTCTTGGAACAATGATTATCTTCAGAAGAGAAAAAAAAATGGATTACAAATATGCTATTTTATGAATTTTAAATTATCTACAAAAAAGGAAAAAAAAAACATGGTGGAAAATTAACTTTCAAGGAACGAAGAAGATGCAGAAGGTTTACTATGTGATATTTCCATTCTACAATCTAAATGGGTGGAAGAAGCAAGGATAAAACGGAAGCAAGATCAAAAGGTATGCAATATCATTCAACAACAACAAGAGGACCCGAGTGCATTAGATAAATTTGTATGGAAAAATGATTTATTGTGGTATCAAGATCGGTTATATTTATGTAAGAATTCCCAACTCAAACAAAACTTCCTTTTGGAATTGCACACTTCTCCTATAGGAGGACATTCAGGGTTCTTAAAAACTTACATTCAGGGTTCATTATTATGTTACTTTTATTGATTATGCAACTAGAAAAACTTGGCTTTATTGCATTCGATAAAAATATGATGTTTTTGATACTTTTAAGAAATGGAAATATTTGGTTGAGATTGAGACGGGAAAAAGGTTGAAGTGGCTTAGATAAAAAAAAATGAAGGTGAATATTGCAGCAAGGATTTTGATGATTACTATTCGTACCATGGGTTTCATAGAGAGAAAAGAGTTCTAGGAACACCACAAGAAAATGGTGTGTCAGAAAGAATGAACATGACAATCATGGAGCATGCAAGGAGTATGAGATTGCATGTTGGGTTGCCCTTACAGTTCTGGGTAGATGTTGTAGTTATTGTTGTTTACTTAATAAACATAGGACCTTCAAGATATTTGGATGGTGGAATTCCAGAGGAGGCATGGACAAGTAAAAAGGTAAACTATTCTTTTTTGAAGACTTTCGGTTCTAAAGCATTTGTCCATATTGATAAAGAAAATAGAACAAAGCCTGAGGAAAAATCCAAGAAGTGTACCTTTATTGGATATAGTGTTAATTATTTTGGTTATCGCTTATGGGATTATGAAAATGGAAAAATCATTAGGATTAGAGATGTCATATTCAATGAGAAGATCATGTACAAAGATCAATTGCAGGGAAAGAAACAAGAAAAAGAAAAACTAGAATACACAGTGCTTGATGAGAACACTGAGAAAGAAATTCCAAAGGTACCAGAAAATCAAAATGTACAACAACAGGAGAAGCAGGTACCTCAAAATATTTCAAGTGTTGTTATAAGATATACCAGGTTAAGTAGACCCCATGAACGATACTCTCCTTCGTTGTATTATTTATTGTTGACTGATTCTGGTGAAGCGAAAAGTTATGAAGAGGTAATGAAGGTAGAAACTAAAAAGAAGCTGGAGCAAGGCATGAAAGAGGAAATGGACTCCTTGTTAAATAACCATACTTGGGACTTGGTTCAGTTTCTTGCAGGAAAAAGAGAATTGTAGAATAAATGGGTTTACAGGGTGAAGGAAGAAGATGGAGGAAACAATTGGTATAAGGTTGGACTTGTTGTAAAGGGGTTTGCACAAAAGAAAGGTATATATTTTGATGAAATATTTTCTCTTGTTGTTAAGATGACTTCAATTAAGGCTATTTTAAGTCTTGTGGAAGTATAATATTTGCATCTTGAACAGTTAGATGTAAAAACAACTTTTCTCCATTGGGATTTGTAGGAAGAGATTTATATGCAATAGCCACAAGGGTATGAAGTCAAAGGAAAGGAGAATTTGGTATGCAGGTTGAAGAAGAGCTTGTATGGTCTAAAGTAATCTCCAAGGAAGTGTTATTTAAAGTTTGATAGGTTTATGACAGAACAAGGTTATAGTAGATGTCATTTTGATCAATGTGTTTATTTTAAAAGGATAGAAAATGGAAGTTATATTATATTTCTATTGTATGTAGATGACATGCTTGTTGTAGGGTATAATATGCAGGATATAAATTTTCTCAAGAAGAAATTATCTAATTCATTTGTGATGAAGGATTTGGGTGCTGCAAATAAAATCCTTGGTATGAGAATAACAAGAGACAAGAAAAATCGCAAATTGACATTGTCTCAAGCTGAGTACATAGAGAAGGTGTTGGAGAGGTTTAGAATGCAAAATGAAAAACCAGTTAGTACACCTTTGGCCAGCCATTTCAAATTAGCTAAGGAAATGTGTCTCAAGACAAAGGAGGAGATAAAATACATGTCCAAGGTCCTTTATTCATCAATAGTTGGCAGCTTGATGTATGCAATGGTTTGCACAAGAATAGATATTGCACGTGCAGTGGGAATTGTGAGTAGGTATATGAACAATCCAAGTAAAGAACATTGGGAGGAACTAAAGTGGATTCTCAGGTATTTGAGAGGTACTTCTACTCATGCATTATGTTTTGGAGGTTCAAACATTGTTCTACAGGGATATGTTGATTTAGATATGGCAAGTGATAAAGATAGTAGGAGGAGCACCACAGGGTATGTTTTTACTATAGGTGGAACAATAGTAAGTTGGATTTCGAAACTGCAAAAGGTTGTTGCACTTTCAACAATGGAAGAAAAGTATGTTGTTGCTACAGAGGCTAGTAAAGAGATGATTTGGTTAAAGAGGTTTATGGAGGAATTGGGAAATAAGCAAGAGAATAGCAGGTTGTATTGTGACAACAAAAGTGCCATTCATCTTGCAAATAAATCACCTTTCCATTCTAAGAATAAGCATATACATATCAGGTACCATTTGATGCGATCTCTCTTGGAAGATGGACATTTGAAGTTGGAAAAGATACATACTAGCTAGAATCCTGCAGACATGTTAAAAAAGGTAGTAACCAGGGAGAAACTGAGTTCCTTCTCAGTTTCAGTTGGTCTTCAATTATGAAGGTGAAGATGAGAAATTTTCCAGGTCCAATGTGAATCATAGTCCAACAGGTATAACAATAGTGGAGTTGTTGTGATCAGTCTCCAAGTGGGAGATTGTTGGTTGTGGAGCCTAATTATCTTCCTAATTCATATGCAAGTCAAAGAAACTGCAAGATACACAATTCAAATATTGTAATTTCGTAGTCAATCTGGACCGTTCATTATAAGGTTGAAAATCTGATGGTAGAAGTTATGTTAGGGTTTTTTTCCCTAGAAGGAAACCCTGTTTTATGAGGGAATTATATTGCGGTTGTCTATTTATTGCAAATATTTTATTCTGAGATAGGAGACTGTGAGAGAAAGAAGAGGAAGTTACAACGAGTGTGTTGTAGGTTGTAACCCATCATTTTTCTAGATAATAATAAGGAAGTGCCTGACAATTTCTCTGGTGAACGTAGCCCATAGGGGTGAACCACATATATCTGTGTCTCTATTGTATTGTGTATATTCTATGTTTTATTTATGCATTTGTTTTATTTTATTTCTCCACGATCCTCTTTTTCTAATAGTTTCAACTACGTGTTGATCTCTCACCCTATTCTTACTTTAAGTTTCCTATCACAATATTCATGCCAGTGATTCCATTGAATGGTGGAATTCATCACTCAACACTAAGATTCAACAACCTCACACTCACATCACTTAATCCCTCATTGAACCTCCTTAAGCTCGTATGGCATGCAACATTTATTCCTACAATGGAAATGGGACATTTATATTGCACATATATGGAAATTCCTGGTCGAGCCCACCCTAACCAAAGCACCTTGTATTTTCACCTTGGGTTTGAGCAAATACTAGTTGCCAACTTCACGCTAGACTAGTGCACCCATGCTCATTTATAATAGTACAATTCTATAAGGGTCGAGAGATGATATGGTGTCAATGGCATTGAGACCATCCAAAATATACATAGCAATAAACCCACACACACACTTCAATTCCCCCCATTGTATTGCACATAAATCCACAAACTAGCGACCCTTAACACCCCATCCCTTCATGCTTTGATGACATGACAATTATTATTGTACAACATAAATGTCATAATGAGTGGCGATTTCATGGGGGGGGAGATGAGATATGGATCCCCCCCCCCATTTATTTTAAGTAATCCTTCATTCATCATTGCTCCTAGGTTGGCCTAAGCATTGACCTCCCTCTTAAGCCAATGCAATAATCCTTTGTGTGGGATGAGACAGTATAAATTTTTGGAGAAGGGTTTGATGGAATAATGATCTTATGAATATCAAATAATCCTATACCAATGTGACTTTGTAAAGTCCTTTCTCCTTTAGCATGACTAGGCCTTGATAAACTCCTATTTCTTCTACATCATTAGTGGTTGCATTTCCTAGTTCCCATGTATACTTTATTTCCTTTTGTTTATCTAGGTAATAGATGACACCCCCCACCGCCACCGCCACAACACCTAATTCATACCACTCATAGTTTACTTTTATATGCAAGATAAAAGAGTAATATATATTGATTCCTCTTTTATCTCTACTTCTAGAATTGACAATCCCCTAGTCTAAGATGCCATTTATGGGACCGATTCGATTTCCCGATCTACACATTGGAATGCATTGGTCATTATAAGATAAGATATTTGATCCTTTGTGTCCTTAAATTCATAGTTAGCTAATGAAATTTTCCTATTTCATTGGATTGGATTATCTCATGCAAGAGCCCCTATAAATGATTGGCCACTCCAGTTAGGGCGGAGGATTCTTAATGAAATATGGTGCAATTCCTATTTAACCATATTTTCCAAGATATATATTTTGGCATAGCAATCCAAACTCTTTGGAGTAAATACTTAATAGTTAGTTTGTGAAGACACAAATCCTACTATGTCAAGAACATTTGCCTCCAATCTTGAGGCATTAATATTGTTTGTCCTAGCTTCACAAAGGCTAGTGTCCATACCTCATGGGTGAATTTGAATTCCATAAATAGATGCTTGGTTGTATATTATAATTAAAGGGAAAGGGGGACTTGGAAGGACCATGAAATCCCCTATTTTTAAGTTCTAGGATGTTAGAAGTTTCACTATAATATGATCCAACAAAAAATATAAACGTTTGGAAGACCATCTTTGCTCCTGATCCATTTCCAAATTGTGAATCATGGGGAAATATCTAGAGCATCCAACACGAGGGAATAACCTTGTTTGATAGTATAATCTTGTTTGATAGTGTATGGGGAATATCTATAGAATCCAACATGAGGGAATATCTAGAGCATCCAACATGAGGGAAATATCTAGAGCATCCAACTACATGGAATACACATAAAATTGAAATTTTTATTTCTAATTCATTTCATGTAGCTTACCAACTATAAATTATGCAAAAATTTAACTAGATTATGATTCCCATAATTAAATACATCTACAATATTCTAATAAACATGCATGCAGTTAATAAATCATTTATAATAGCACATAAAACCATTCTCATTCACAGAGTAAAATGCACAACCATAAGACTAATAAGGAATGTATAATCCTCCAACTCTCTTCCTCTTGACCTGCCCAACCCACGGAATGTACCCCTTCATTGCTCTTAGTCCATCGAGCGTCCCATTTGTTTATCAGGGTCTCTTTGGCACAGGTAACTAGGAATCTCTTTGTTGGGAACTCAAGGGAAACTCACTGCCAGGAAACTACCAAGAAAACAACAACAACACTTGTTGTTGTAGTGAAACTCACACAAGATCTCACTCTTCATGCCTAATAACCTAGTTCTTCATTTTCCAGTTCCAAAATGCTCTGAAAATGCTCCAGCATGCTCTAGAATTTTCCCATCCTTCCTTCTCTAGATATGGATCCCTTTTTCCTTTCTCTCTACTTGTTGTTCATGCCCAGACTAAATGTGAAAAAATGCCTATACTTCCCATACTAAATTTGTCTATTTTAACAAGACAATTGAATTCTCACTCTTCCAAATGTTGATTGTACTATATCCCCATGCTTACAATAACTATGAAAGTGACTTCTACACCCACCCCCTGACAGGTATTCAATGATTGGGATCTCATACACTCAAACAAACAATACATGGTTGAATCAAAAGGTAATAGAATTCAGAAATATGGGTTTGGATTAATACCCATAAACCATTTCCCCCTTGGGTCCCTCTTAGACACTCCCAGGCATCCCCTCTCTCTTGTGGATTAATCAGCTCAAATATCTTCCCATATTTCCAACAGTTGGCATTACATTATTTTATTAAAATCAAAAAATACATTTCACATATTACATTGCTTGGCCATAGCCATATTCATATCTACATTATGCATAAATTAAACTGGGGATTATAGTGGGGATGTTACATATCAGGACTTAGTTTCTCAAGAAGAAAAGTTGATCACTATGTGTATTCCAAGCTAGTTGATGATCATTTTATTTATGTGGTATTTTATGTTGATGATATGTTCTTGATTGGAAACAATAAGGAAATCATCAAGGATATCAAAACCCAATTGTCTTCTAAATTTGATATGAAAGATCTTGGTGTACTTCCCCTCATTTCGAGGATGGTACCCAAGGTAAACCCTATATTATTTATGGCACGATGTCGACCAACAACAAGGCTCGAATACATTTCAACAATATACTCATTACGAGCTCAATATGTCGCTTACAGGAATTGAATCCAGTTGGGGAGAATAACAATGATTTCTCCCAACCACCTGAGATAAACCCAATTTATTGTATCGTTGAAGGTATGTCTAATTGCACACTAGATTTCAATTTCTGTGAACATTGTATATATGGTAAATAGAATTGGTTAAGATTCTCATTTGGTGCTACAAGAGAAAAGGGAATCTGTAAGGTAGCTAGAGAGGTAGTGGGGGGGCCCAGAGGGCCCATAGTGATAATAGTGGAGGTCATTCAATGTAAGGTGGACTAGGTCCACTATATTATTAA
>ML778207.1:1234417-1246026 GCA_009831015.1 Picea engelmannii
CAGGAGAGGATCCCTTCCATAATAGGATCCATTGTATGGTGTTGCCCTACCTCAAGGGTTTGATATAATAAAGTTGTGTTTTTCTATATTGTTCTTCTATATCTGTTGTGGTGCTTTTGTATTCAGTATTCAGGTTCTTAACAGAATCTTAGAGTTGATACACAATGATGTGTTTGGGCTTGTGTGTATTCCATCATTAGGTATACATGTGTATTATGTTTCATTCATAGATGATTTCTCAAGGAACACACTGATTCATTTCCTCTAAAGGAAATATGAGATTTTTGATAAATTTAAAGATTTTAAGGATCTTGTTGAGAATCAGACAAAGAATAAAATAAAGATGTTGAGGACAGATAATGGTGGAGAGTTCTATGGAAATAAATTCAAGGAATTTTGTA
Source organism: Picea engelmannii (assembly GCA_009831015.1). Classification (NCBI taxonomy): domain Eukaryota; kingdom Viridiplantae; phylum Streptophyta; class Pinopsida; order Pinales; family Pinaceae; genus Picea; species Picea engelmannii. Next base: position 1,234,819 of record ML778207.1, read on the forward strand.
AGAAGTGTGGAAAATGAAGGCAAAATACTACTCCATAAACACCTCAACAAAATGGAGTTTTCGAAAGAATGAATAGGATGTTGATAGAAAAGGAAAGGAGCATAATCAGTTGTGTCAGGTTAGGATATGAATTCTAGGTAGAGGTAGTATATATTGCATGTTACTTGGTAAATCAATTACCCTCATTATTATTGGTCGACAAAACTTCACATGATGCATGGACTAGTAAGAAACCCTCTCTCAAACATCTCAATGTTTTTGGTTGTGATGCTTAATTACATGTTCCAAATAAAAATAGGAATAAGCTAAATAATAAAGATGAAAAATATATTTTTATTGGTTATAAATATGGTATAAAGGTTATAAAATTTGGAACCTGGTAACTAACAAGATTGTTTAGAATTAGGATGTTGTTTTTAGAGAGGTTAAAGATGTTCCCAAACATAAATGCCTACCAATGGAAAAAGAACTAGAGATAATAGAGTTTGATTTGAAGGATGAAGACTATGACTCAACAGAAGAAGATGAATAAGAAGAAGAAGAACCTCATACTCCAAATTTGAAGAGATTGGTTCAGGAAAAAAGGAAATAAGAAAGGTATACTCCAGTTGATTTTCATGCGATTTTTTCTTTATTTATCACTGATGATGATCCTAGAACTATTAGGGAGGCAGTGGATTCAAAGGATACTAAAATCTGAAAGAAGGACATGGTTGAAGAAATGGTTGCCTTGGATAATAATAAGGCTTGGGATCTAGTGGATTTTCTAGAAGGAAGGAAACCCATTGGTAGAAAATGGGCGTTTAAGAATAATTTGAATGAAAAAAGTAAAGTGGAGAAATTTAAATCTCACTTAGTAGCAAAGGGATATTCCCAGGTAGAGGGAATTGATTTTGGTGAATTTTTTTCTCATCTTGCTAAATCAAATTCTATAAGATTTATTTTATCTATTGTTACTGCTTTTGATCCTGAAGTAGAGAAGATGGATGTGAAGGAAACATTCCTACATGGGGATCTTAAATAAGAAATCTACATGAAACAACCATAATGTTTTGTAGTCATGGGAAATAAAGAGTTGGTTTGTAAACTAAAAAAGTCCTTGTATGGATTAAAACAATCTCCAAGAATGTGGTATCAAAAGTTTGAGACCTATATATCAAGATTTAGTTTCTCAAGAACCAAAGTTGATCACTGTGTCTATTCCAAGCAATTTTTTTATCATTCTTTGTTTATGTGGCATTGTATGTTGATGATATGTTGCTAATTCAAAACAAAAAGGAAATCATCAAGGATGTCAAAATCTAGTTGTCTTTTGAATTTGATATGAAAGATCTTGGTGTTGCAAATTTTATTTTGGGAATGGAAATAAAAGGAGATTGGGTAAACATGAAACTTTGGTTGAATTAGAGGAAATATGTTGAGACAATATCGAAAAGGTGTAATATGAAAGAATGTAAACCAATTAAGGTCCCTATTCATGTAGGTGCAAATTTATCTGCAGATCAATGTCTCAAGACAAAGGAAGAGGACATGTCTCGTGTTCCCTATAATAGTGTTGTTGGTAGTTTGATGTATGAAATGGTATTTACTAGACCATACATTTCCCATGCAGTGGGAGTTTGAGTAGGTATATGTCAAAACCAAGGAAGGAGCATTGTACAACTGTAAAGAGGGTTTTCGGGAATTTGCGTGGAACTACAAATGATGCAATCTACTACCAAGGAAGACCTGGACAAGAAAGAGTGTTATATGTACATGTCTTGGCTGACACAAACCGAGATAAATATATGAAACATAGAAGATCTAGAAATGGTTACATGTTTAACCTATTTGGAGGAGAAATTAGTTGGATGAGCAAGAGACAAGGTGTAGTTGCACTCTCAACTATAGAAGTTGAATACATGGTAGCCACTCATGAAATTAATGAAGTTGTATGGTTATAGAGATTGTGTTCAGGTATTGGGTTTGTACAACAAGTTATAAGGTTACATCATGACAATCAAAGTGCAATCTTTTTGGCAAAGAACCTAGATTATCATTCTAAAATGAAACATATTGATCTTTAGTACCACTTTGTGAGAGACATGGTTGAAGACAAGAAGGTGTTACTGGTGAAGGTTGACACTTTGAAGAATTTTGTAGAATCATTGATGAAGTATGTTAGTATCGAGAAGTTATCTTGGTGTAGAGAACCAATGTGCATTGCTACCCTAAATTATTGATCGTGTAAAAAAAATTCCCCTCATTTGCAAAAATAACAACAAGTGGGAGAATGTTGGGAATGCGTTATATTATTTTCATGGATATTGTATATGTCGGGGGGGTCAAAATCCTTCAACCAAATTTTTTGGGCTATTTTTAGTATGCTTTATGGATTGTTTTGGTTTTTTCAACCAATGGTTTTTCAACACATTGTAATCTAATTATGGTTAAGGAATTAGGGTTGTAATTTAATCCAGGTTAACAGATTATGGTTTTGGATGCCGTTGAATACCTATATATTTTATTGTGAATAGTGAAGTTAATATAATAAAGAAGATATAGGTGCAACTCTAAGGTTTGTTGGTTTTCCCGTTAAATGGTTTCCAAGGTAAATCGTTGTGTATTTTGTGTGTGTCATTGTTGTTTGTTAAGCCTATAGAAAAAGCCTTATATTTTAGTCTTATAACTATTTCTCAAGGTGTGGAGTTACTTCTTTGTCCATTTTAGGCTATTTTGGTGTTTGTGACCTAACATTGTTCTTTCTATTTTGCTTAAGAATCTGTGTCCATTTTTTCAATTCAAAGGTTTAAAACTTACAATACTGCCATACAAACTAAAATGGTAACAAAATACTCAGTGAAACATGGAAAATAAAGGAAATAAATTATAATTATTCCCTTGAAGGACCTTAGCTTTAATCCCACTCGGGTCTCTAGAGTTTCATCCTTTGATCATATTTCCATGTTAGTTTGATATATAGGATTGAATACACATATAGTATCCACTAGTTCAGATTTAAGAGAACATAACATATCCAAAAACTCATAGTTGGCTAGTGAAAAGGCATAGAGAGAGGAGTCTCCAATAAACACATAAGTCAAGGTGGAGTAGGTGAAATCACCACATGGGGATGGTGAATGTGGGTTGAGATTCTAGCAACCACAGATTGTAGAGAATCAAGGTGAGATGTTATCTCCAAGTACTCCTAGCAATAAATATGCATGAAGGTAGTGACCTATTTATCCAATTGTTTAAGCTTTAGTAGTTGGGTTGTAGTTTCCATTACACACTAATCCCTCACCCTATTCTCTACTTTAAGTTTCCTATCATAATCTCCATTCTAGTGATTCCATTACATGGTGGAATTCATCACACAACACTAAGATTCAACAACCTCACACTCATATCACTTAATCCCTCATTGAACCTCCTTAACATCACCTGGGTTGTAGCATTTATTCCTACAATGGAAATGGGCCATTTATATTGCACAAATACGGAAATTCCAAGTTGGGCCTGCCCTAACTAGAGAACCTTGTACAAACAGTGGCATTGGTGCATATTCCAAGTGATTGTGATAATATTACAAGTGACAATGATAACCAATAGGAAAATTGAAACAGTGGAAAAAGACAAATCACCGTTGTGTCAAATTCCCTCGTCCGTCAAACGCTGATTTGGAGAGAGATAAAGTAGGGAAAACGAAAGATGGAAAAAGATGAATCACCATTGTGTCAAATTCCCTCGTCCATCAAAGGTTGAGTTGGAGAGATAAAATAGGGAAAATGAAAGATGGAAAAAGACAAATCACCGTTGTGTCAAATAGGGAAAACCAAAGATGGAGAGATATAAAATAGGGAAATCGGAAGGCAGTTACATAGCTCTGAGTGTATTGACTTGACTTGAGTGAGGGGATGAGAAATCGACATGAATGGGGTAGAGGGGTGAATAACCCAAGGGAAATTTCTTAGATATAGCAGTATTCAGATAGTCTAATGTCCTCCCAAGTCTGAGCCATCCACATTGACTTGAATTTACTGGGCAAAGGGCCCAAGAAATCGACTTTAGTGGGGCAGAGGAGCGAAGAAATCGGGGGAATTTTCTTCAAGCAAAAGGGTGAAGAAATCGGGGAGAGTATTCCTTATCGACAGGGGGAATTTTGTCGAAACACACAAATAATAAGGTTTGAATGAAGTGTAACGTCGTCGAATTCCACACGGGAGTTCTTTATATGTGAACTGCCAATAACACAGAACTCATAGATTTTGTAGTCAGAGAGGCAGAAATGGATCTTATTGTTATATTATTGCTTCTATGCATGGTTACCTCTGTGGTTGATTCTGAATTCATAGTGGTTGATTCTGAACACATGGTGGAAGAAGGTGAATTCATGGATGCCCACGATAAAAGGGACCTCAATGCTCTCTTGTCGTTCAGAAATTTCATCACATCAGATCCACATGGCTTTCTCTACAACTAGACGGCCGAGAACTCTCAAATATATGTTGGTCATGGTATGGCGTTCGCTGCAGACAACACACCAAAAGAGTGGTCAACATAGATCTTCCTTATCGATATTTATATGGTACCCTTTCACCATCTCTTGGAAACCTCTCATTATTGCACTCTTTGATTCATTTTGGTAATTATTTCACAGGAAGAATTCCACCCGAGTTCGGCCAGCTTAAAGCGTTGTGAGAACTTCACCTAGGGAAAAACAAATTATCAGGCAGTATACCACTGCAGTTGGGTAATTTGACACATCTTACATGGCTAGGGATTTTCGGTGATTATATGACAGGTTCTATTCCTCTTGAAATTTTCTGACTTCCCCTCGAAAATATTTTTCTTGGTCTTAGCTTAAGAATACCTAAATCCATTGTTAAATTGACCTTCTTGACCGAGTTAGGGATATACGAAAATAGTTTCACTAACATACCCGAGGACATTGCCCATTTGACTAAGTTGGCAGGCTTATATTTGTCCGAAAATAACTTTCCTGTCAACAGATTTAAATTCATTGCCAATTTGACCAAATTGACCTTCTTAGAAATTTCCTCAAACAACCTCACTAGTAGTATCTTTTCAACCTTTGTCACATGCACTCGGTTGACCTCCTTATATCTTTCTGAAAACAGGCTCATCAGTAGCATCCCTGCAACCCTTTCCAATTTGACTCGGTTGACCGCCCTATATCTTTTTCAAAACAAGCTCACTGGTAGCATCCCTATAGCCCTTGCCAATTTGACTCAGTTGACCGTCCTATATCTTTATGAAAACAAGCTCACTGGTACCATCCCTGTAACCCTTGCCAATTTGATTTGGTTGACCTCCCTAGATTTTTCTAAAAACAAGCTCACCGGTAGCATTCCTGTAGCCCTTGCCAATTTGACTCGATTGACCTCCCTAAATATTTTTGGAAACAAGCTCATCGATAGCATCCCTATAGCCCTTGTCAATTTGACTCGATTGACCTCCCTAGATCTTTCTGATAACGATCTCACTGGTAGCATCCCTGTAGCTCTTGCCAATTTGACTCGGTTGACTTACCTAGATCTTTCTACAAACAAGCTCACCAGTAGCATCCCTCTATCCCTTGCCAATTTGACTCGGTTGACCTCCATATATCTTTTTGAAAACAAGCTCATTGGTAACATCCTTGTATCCCTTTCCAATTTGACTCGGTTGACTTACCTAGATCTTTCTGAGAACGAGCTCACCGGTAGCATCCTTGTAGCCCTTGCAAATTTGACTCGGTTGACTTACCTAGATTTTTCTGCAAACAAGCTCACTGGTAGCATCCCTGTAGCCATTGCCAATTTGACTCAGTTGACCTCCATATATCTTTCTGAAAACAAGCTCACTGGTAGCATCCTTGTATCCCTTGCCAATTTATGGAAACTTGAATATCTTTTCCTCTCAGGAAACAACTTGGAGGGATCGATTCCTCATGGCATTGGCAATTGTACTTGTATGGTTGTTTTCTCTGCTTATTCTAATAAGTTGTCTGGGGAACTTCCTGCATCTTTGGCCAATTGTACCCAGCTTCAAAGATTGGATTTAAGGAAAAATGGATTGATAGGGGATCTTCCTCAATACTTCATATGTTTTCATCACTTGAGATCTCTAAGTCTTGCTTATAATAATCTGGATGGTTGTATTCCTCAGCACCTCACAAATCTCACCAAATTGCAAGTGTTGGATTTATCCAACAACAAATTCAGTGGAAGAATACCAACGTATCTTGAGAGACTCTCTGCAAATGTGTCAAATGATGATAAATTATTTGATAAAATGGAAATTGACATGAAAAGAAGAGAGTATGTTTTATCATATCTATTGCCTACAAACATTATTCTTGATTTGTCTTGCAATAATCTTGTAGGAGAGAACCATGCAAGCATAGGTAATATGAGTTTTTTGCGACTGTTGAATTTATCTCATAATCAATTGGAAGGGAGAACATCTCTTAGTAGGATATCTACTCTGGAACAGTTGGACTTGGCAAACAATAATTTGAGTGGATCGATTCCTGAGGAGCTGTCTAATTTATATGAGTTGGTCATTCTAGATGTTTCATCCAACATTCTTTGTGGGCGAATCCCAGCAGGAACACAATTTTCCACTTTCAATGTTTCGTCATTTCAAAATAATAAGTGTTTATGGGGTTGTCCTATAGTTTCATGTAATGAAAATGAAAGACAAGCGAGAAAAAGGTATAATACTACTGAGAGTAGTAATGTAAAAGTGGGATGGATAAGTCACGTGGATGAAAATTTGTCATTAATAACACTAGGGATGGGAATAGGGATTGGAATTGGAAGAGTAATTGCTTTGTTTATGTTATGGGATAGACTTAAGCATTGGGTGGCACCCCAAACATGCCACAACCCTTTTTTTGGGGTATATCGATTCCCTACATAGTTAAAACCTATCAAGCTTAAAGGTTCTAACTCATTATGCAAGATAAAGTGTATGGTGAATTAAAAAGTTTTATCACCTCTTAAATAATATTCACATATGAGGAAAAAAAAAAGCTTTAACAATATTATTACATAATTACATGTTGTTGCAGATATAAACATATTTAAATTGATGTTTAATTATATATGATAATTTGAAATCTACAATGCACTTTATGAAGTGGTGATTGCAATTATCATTCTAAATTTATTATGTAGATTGTTTTAATCTATGTATGTTATTTAATACACATAATATTTTATATAAATATAAATGGTACTAAACTTTTCATCCATGTGTTTTATATATCATATGTTTTATATATGCTAATTTTTTCCTTTGTTAAAATGAAAAATTCAATACTAATTATTATTCCCTTGTTAAAATGATAAATTCAATACTTATCCGTTGTTATGTGTAGTGACATCAAGTTGTATTTATTATTATTTTTAATGGAAATATGGATTCACTTTATATAATTTATTTTGTGGCATTTAAAATAATTGAAATCTTGAAATTTTATTGTCATTTTGACTAGGTGAAAAGTGAATTACCAATTGAAAAATGTTAGTTTATTTATAAATTAGTCCATAATTTATATTTGTAATCTATTTATATTGAGGAAAATAGATTAGTTGTACTTTGTACACTTACAAAATATAATTTATATAGTTTGAAAATAAAATCACATTTATATATTAATGTCAAAAGTTAATTAAAAAAAAAAGAGAGAATGAGAAATATTGATTTTCCTATATTATAATATTATTACAGAATTTTTTTAAATAAAAATCTAATCAAATATATTAACTAAAAATGTATTATTCTTTGCTAAGAAGTTTATAAACCGAATTATATGAAAAACTAAATGTTTCAAACATACTTATGTTTGAGTTGATGCATTTTCTAACAACTACTAATTGACTATAATGAAACACAGTTAGAAAAGTTAAAAACATATTCACAGTAAACTTCTCTTCAACTTAGAGGTGAAGAAAAACTTAAAATGGTGAAAATAGAGGTAAATAATGTGAAGGTGAGATCCTACCTTCACCATGAACTGTGAAGGCATGCATCTCCTTTAATGTTTTTTTCAAACCACATAGGTCATAACTTATCAAATTGTTTGGTGATCAAATTGCATTTATAAAAGAATTATATCATTCACCTTAGGTGATAACTCATTTATTTCTGGCTATTGCATTTAAAATTTGACAGAAACAAAAAAAACTCACAATAAAACATTTACAGGAAAAATAAATATTCCATATAAATTAAAGAGCACTTACAACAAAAAGAAATGGTAATAGAATATATCTTTAAAAATACATGTAAAATTTTTATCACCTCTTAAATAATATTCACATATTAAAAAAAAAAAAAAAATTAACAATATTATTATATAATTATATGTTTTTAAGGATATAAACATGTTTAAATTGATGTTTAATTATATATGATAATTTGAAATCTACACTGCACTTTATAAAGTGGTGATTGCAATTATCATTCTAAATTTATTATGTAAATTGTTTTAATCTATGTATGTTATTTAATACACATAATATTTTATATAATTTTAAATGGTATTAAACTTTTCATCCATGTGTGTTTTATATATGTTAATTTTTTTCCTTTGTTAAAATGAAAAATTCAATATTAATTATTTCCTTGTTAAAATGAAAAAATCAATACTAGTTATTCTTGCTATGTGTAGTGATATTAAGTTGTGCTTATTATTATTTCTAATAAAAACATGAATTTACTTTATATAACTTATTTTGTCACATTTAAGGTAATTGAAATCTTGAAATCCTATTCTCATTTTGACTAAGTGAAAAATGGATTAACAGTTGAAAAATGTTAACTTTATTTATAAATTAATCCATGATTTATGTTTGTAAACCATTTATATTTATATTGAGGAAAAAAGATTAGTTGTACACACTTAAGATATAATTTATATAGTTTAAAAATGAAATCACATTTATATTTATATATTGATGTTAAAAGTTAATTAAAAATAAATAAAATAAAATGAGAGATATTGCTTTTCCCATATTATAATATTATTACAAGTTCTTTCAAATGAAAATCCAATCAAATATTACAAGTTCTTTTAAATGAAAATCCAATCAAATACATTAATTAAAAATGTATTGCTCTTTGCTAAAAAGTTTATAAACTGAATTATATGAAAAACTAAATGTTTCAAACTTATATTTGAGTTGATGCATTTTTAAACAACTACTAGTTGGCTATAATGAAACATTGTTAGCAAAGTTAAAAACATATTCACAATAAACTTCTCTTCAACCTACAGGTGAAGACAAACTTAAAATGGTGAAATTAGAGGTAAATAAGGTGAAGGTGAGATCCTACCTTCACCATGAACTGTGAAGACATGCATTTCCTTTAATATTTTTTTTTCAAACCACATAGGTCATAACTTATCAAATTGTTTGTGATCAAATTTCATTTATAAAAGAATTATATCACTTACCTTAGGCAATAACTCATTTATTTCTTGCTATTGCATTTAAAATTTGGCGAGAACACCATTGCATTAGTGTTATATGTGCATTATAGACAAAAAATAACAAAAAAAACTCACAACAAAATATTTACAGGAAAAATAAATATTCCATATAAATTAGAGAGCACTAACAACAAAAGGCAATGGAAATGGAATCTATCTTTAAAAATACATGTAAAATTTTTCAAGCACATTACATACCATCTACATGTTAAAACGTGTCAACAAAAATAAGATAAGTAAAGTATTAAGAACATTTATTTTACATACAAATTTTTAGATGATTTGAATTCAAAATTTATGGTATTATCAAGAGTATCAATTATTACATAAACATCAATATGTAACCAATATTCCTTAAAATTTGAGATACACAATCATGATTTAGACAAAAATATTGAGAAAACCTAATATGTTTTCATGTAAAAAAATTTAAAAGTATAAGCCTATGCATAACTATAGACATAAATTAAACTACTAAAATTTTATTTTTAATGCAAAATGAAAAAATTTAGCCTAAATTTCTTAATTTTTTTTTAAATTTAACTAAATTGGTGAAATTTGGCTTAAATTTTTTTGATATCCTCTGATTGTAAAATTGAACAAAATTTTTGACTTCAACGTCCATAATGTTTTTTTCTAATCCATATAGCCTAATATAATTAAATCCTCTTTTTCCATTCAAAGGGGGTCTAATTTTATCATGCTTCATCATCCAAAACTGAGATTGAAATAGTTGCATGATGGATACACTTTGGAATCTATAATTTCTTGATACTTAAATTCATTAGCCTTGAGTGATCAATAAGCTACCAAGGTGGGAGTGGAGTCAAAGATTGCACTACAACCATGCTTTCTCACGATTGTCTTTAATATGTATAAATTTTTCATAAGATATAAGATATGGATCCTCTGCAAGTGTGTTGCAATGGGTTTGTCCCTTTGAAGAATCTTTTCAATGATACAACCTTCTCTAACTCTTAAAATCAATCTCTCAATTTGTTTTATTGTAGTATTAGGGTATTCATGGCTACCCTATTAGCATCCGTATCTCTCTATTGATCTTTTACTTTCTCCAAACATAACATGTTATTTTCCATTAAATGAATTTAATGCATATTCTCTTGAAATCTTAATGGATAAAACATAACATGTTATTTTCCATTAAATGAATTTGATGAATATTCTCTTGAAATTTTAATGGATAATAATTTTTTTTTTTTTAACTGAGATGATAGGTAGGGGGTTCTCCATAACCTTAGAGGAAAATATATAACTTATTATTCATGAAAATTAAGTTTTTTTCTAATAATTTAACTGAAACATATAAATTATTTGAAGAATTAAAAATTATTAAAACACACAACATAAAAAAAAAAACTTTATAGTGTTAGGGGATTCACTAATAATCATAAGATATTTGATTAAAAAGTCTAATTCTATGAATGTCAAGTTAAACTCAACACTTATATAACATTATATAAATAACTTTTAATCATAAGATATTTGATTAAAGAGTCTAATTCTATGAATTTCAAGTTAAACTCAACACTTATATAACATTATATAAATAACTTTTATAACATAACTATTTATAAAATATGAAGTAAATAACTTTTATAGCATAACTATTTATAAAATATGAGTACTTCATTGTTATAATTGTACTAACGTATTTTCTAAAATTTTACAAGGTTGAATTATGTGTAGAAATATTTTTATAAAAC
>ML778207.1:1246077-1257048 GCA_009831015.1 Picea engelmannii
GTAAATATTTAATATTTAATATTAAATTAGTGTTTTTAATTTATGCATATTTTTTCTAATTTAAATGATTAAATCTTCAATAAAATTATAAATAATTATGCACATATGTTATGGTCACCTTTGCTAAAAACATTTCCCTAATGTGCATATGTTATGGTCACCTCCATTAAATCCATAGCTCGTTATTGCATTCATTTCTATAACTTTAGGGTTTTATCTCATCTTTATGCACATATGTTATGGTCACCTCCGCTAAAAGCATTTCCCTAATTTAAAATGATCAAATCTTTAATAAGATTATAATGTGCATATGTTATGGTCACCTCCATTAAACCCATAACTCGTTATTGCATTCATTTCTATAACTTATTTAGGGTTTTATCTTGTCTCTTCATTTAATATGTAGTTTCTTGAGTTATTTTACTTTAAATCCTCATCCTCAAATTTATAATTTGATTTTTTGAAATCACATGTTGAATTATTTTATCTACTTGATCCACAATTCATGTAATTTAGATTTAGAAGAAGTATCTAACCACTTAGGAACCATTGATCAATATTTTATATAGTCTCTAATATACCATGATCCTTATGTAGCTAATGAATGGATTTGTGCTACCACATGTAGCATGAGGGTAGGGATGGAAGACCACCTAAGCATACACACTACTAAAGGGGAAAGAGAGGAGAGTGGAGTTGACATTTGGTTTTAGGGCCAAACCAAGAAACCCTAGGGCAAGACAAAAGAGATTGAAAACAAGAGGGTGAACTACTAGATTGATTTGGACCTTGAGATATCATTACTGATAAACTAGTGCTATAGGAAATTAAGGTAATTGAATTAATTTTAGAATAGGTATTACCAATAGATTATCAATGGGAAACAAACCAACTAACTATGGTTAATTAACTAAATATTCATTCAAGAGATATACACCCTCTCAGATCTTGTTCTTGTAAAAGATGAAGCTCCCTATGTTAAAGCAAATATTTGTGATAGTACTCCAAGAGTGATCTACATCCTAGTATGGCCTTCATAATCAAATCCAAATTCTTGTAAGATAAGACTCTCTCTCTCTCTCTCTCTCTCTCTCTCTCTCTCTCTCTATATATATATATATATATATATATATATCACACTAGATCTACGCTTGTAAAGATAAATTACTTAAGTATCAAGAATAGATAGATTTGGTTCCCTTAGAAAATATGATACCTCCCTTTCCCTAGCTATGATAGAATCTCCCTTGAGGTTTTAGGGTTGAAACTTCCAAGGTAATAGTGGATCTATGACGTTGAAGATTCCATAGGATGAGTCCATCAAAATTTCAAGAATAGAATAAAGATAGCCAAAGGAGTCCATGTAGAGGTGTTGGAGATGATAGGTTAAAAATCCTAGCATCTTAAGGAAGGAGATTAATGATTAACCCAAGTGATACCTAAAAATTAGGATTTTCCAAAGGAAAAATATTCAACCTTAGATGTGTTGAAGAGACCTTACAAAGATAAATAGAAGGGTATTTGTAGCAAAGTAGCAACCTCAAGGTGTGAGATAATGTTTGATTAGTCATTAGGGTACTTGGATTGAAAACCGTCATACCACACCTATGGGTTGCATATTGTGGGTTTGGTAATAATAATACCATGTAGGTATCTATACCTAAAAAAACTCTATGTTACATGACTTGTGGATTCATAGTTGCATTACCAAAGGGGAACACATGGTATGATCATTGTCAAGAGATAAATAGAGTTTTGGATATTTAACTCAATTTGACTCTATAAAAAGTAGGTCCCAAATAGGTTTGGGTAGATATGGACCCAATTTAAGCATATTAAGTGACCAATGGACTAGATTTGGGGTTTTCACCCCCAATTAGATCCATTAAGTTTGGGAATTCCCCAAATGGGTGTCCCAAGGGGTCAAAAGGAGTCAAACTAATAGCCAAGGGTAGGAGACCAAGGGGGAATACGGACTTAAGGGAACCTACCCTAGTTACTGATCCAAATTGAATCATTATATTATTTGTCATCTATCTCAATTCTTTCAGAATGGAAACAAATTGGAGGAATCAACTTGTAGGGTCATTTTAGCGCCAGGTCCCAATTTGGCAAATTTAGGTCAAAAACTATTTGAAATATTCCAGAGCCATTTTGAGGCATCAAACAACCGTTTTTTTTGGAGTTAATTCCTACTTTCAAGAAATATTTCATATTATACACTTCGATACCTTTCCAATGATGCATCAAACACCTCAATTAGAGTTCGTATGCAAAAGTCATGCCTCCCACAAGTTGACCTGCGGTGTTGACCACCATGGTACCAGAGGATGTCGCATTAGCTCCTGTTACTCATGCATATGGGGCTAGACATATGAGAAATTTAAAGAAGATTCTAGAAGGTCCAAAACCTTATCACAATTGAGGGTTGAGGAAGTCAAACTCTACCCCTATATGGCTATCGGGCCATGTTAAATATCGAGCCACTAGGAGGAGAAGGGGTTCCATTCTTTAGCATTGTATTTGTTCCATAATTGAGAAGAGCACCTAGGAGTGGTATTTTGAGATCATAACATAGGAGGAGAGATCATGTAGTATCCATACATGCCACGGTTTCAAAGGCAACTCCATAGAGAGTGCCTCTTTCTTTGTACTTTCATTTGAAGAAAAGAGAGCAGAGTGACCTCACCTTCTAGCTGGGTTTTCTTCCGTATTGGTTTTCCCAGGTCATATATTGTGTTTATTTGTGGTTGGTGTGTGAGTAATTATTTATGTTTTCTATTTTTCACATTTCATTTATTTCTTACATTTAAGTTGAAGACTAGTAATTAAAGAATCTGAGACGTAAAGGAAATTAACCTTGAAATTTTCACGCTTCCCCTCAAACATCTTTTTCTTGGTTTTAGCTTAAGAATACCTAGAGCCATTGTTAATTTGACCTTCTTGACCGATTTAATGATATACAAAAATAGTTTCACCAACATACCGGAGGACATTTCCCATTTGACTAAGTTGACCGTCTTAATTTTGTGGGGAAATAACCTTCCTAGAGTTAAAATCATTCCCAATTTGACCAAACTTATATTTTTAGATATTTCCTCAAACAATTTCACTAGTAGTTTATTTTCAACCCTTGTCACATGCACTCGATTGACCTCTCTATGTCTTTATAAAAACGAGCTCATTGTTAGCATCCTTGTATCCCTTGCCAATTTGACTTGATTGACCTCCCTAGGTATTTTTGAAAACAAGCTCACCGGTAGCATCCCTATATCCCTTTCCAAATTGACTCGGTTGACCATCCTATATCTTTATGAAAACAAGCTCATCGATAGCATCCTTGTATTCCTTGCCAATTTGACTCGGTTGAATTCCCTAGATCTTTCTGAGAAAAATATCACTCGTAGCATCCCTATAGCCCTTTCCAATTTCACTCGATTGACCTCCCTAGGTATTTATGAAAACAATCTCACCAGTAGCATCCTTGTAGCCCTTTCCAATTTGACTCGGTTGACCTCCCTACGTCTTTCTAAAAACAAGCTCACTGGTAGCATCCCTGTTGTTGGGAAATAATACCCTACGGAATAACAAACTAGGGTTAAACTTGCATCCAGATCATGACCCTCAAGAACTCACTTTTCGCCTATCACCCCAACACTCAAACCCCTTTTTCACACACAAGCATGGAAAATACCTACTAACCTTTTTTATCGACGTTTGATGTAGATCCTCCGTTGCGCTTTATCCACTTGCTCTCGTTGTTCCTTCCAAAGACAATCCTGCAATCAAGACAAAACACTACGCATGCATGCTATTTTTCTACCTAAGGGTTAGAGTTTAAGAATAAATCAAATGAAATATATATCACTCGTGCATTGGGACGGGAAAAGTATTCTTTTTATTAATCTCAAGATGAATCAACTTACAATAATGATAGAGATCGGCCACCATTCCTCGATCCTGATCCTGGGCTCCTCCTCTTATTTTTTCCTCCAACTTCTTTGCTTTAATTCTCCTTAAGCTTTATGAAAGGCTAAAGGGTTGGGACAAATGGATTCGGCAAATGGGCAGAGTTTCTTTGCTATATTTTTCCTCCTCCAAATAGTACCCCTACCCCTTCTTTTATAGGCTAGAAGGAGCTAGGGTTTTGGAGGAACTCTCGGCCATGCATGGCTGTGATCTGAAAATAGAAGGCTGACTTGTTATGCTATGCAAGAACCCTCTACTTCATAAAAAATAAACTTTACAGGACCTTGCTTCATGTGTTAAAATATGCAATATAAGCTTATGTGTTAAGTTCATGCATCTTCTTGTAAATGTTTATGTATGAGGAAATTTTCTTGTAAATGGTTAAATATGTACTTCAAATAAATACACAACAACAATACTTGCAGCAAATAAACCATCAAACTCACAACAAGAACAACATGATAAAGGAGTTCACCCCCCTCCAGGCTACATCTCCTTGAGCCTCCATCAATGGACTTGGCTCTCTGGGATTAATTTGTCAAAAGTACTTTTACACGATGTTTCTCAAATCCAATGGAAAAATAGACTGTACCATTGAGATCATAACACATAAAAACCCCAAAAATGACTAATAGAACTCTGAAAACGGATCATGGCTCATCCGGGCATGACCTCTTCTACATGTGGCCATAAGCTTCCCTGAGCTTCTCTTTGGAAAAAACACTTGTAAAAGTACTCAACAGCCTCTGAAACCTGTCTCACTGTGTTCATATCATATCAATTAGCCAAAAATGATTATTCAATCTTAGAAAACAAACATAGGCTCACCAAACCATGTCCTCGATCAATGAGGGCTTCAAACTCCCTAGAGCTTCCTAAAACTTCAATGGTGAAAAAATTGCAGAAGAAGTCTTCAAATGGCCTTGATAATAGCACCAATGGATTCAGGACATCCAAAAACCCCTAGCTGGGCTTTTACGACACCTCAATCGGCCAAAAGATGAAGAAGTTAGGCCTCCTCCATTTTCCTCCTTCAACTTCGCTGGAACTGGCTCGCCAAAATGCACCTCTGTGTATTTGAACCTGGCACACACGCAATATATAGCGTAAAAACTTGGCACCGGGCGCAACCGCGCCAATGGTGCAAACCGTAGGACGGTTAGGGCACCTCCAGCCCCTAACCGCCTAGCACCTGGGCGTGTGAATGGTCATGTGACCGCGCGCACTTGGCAAAAGGGCTAAACGGCATAACTGTTCCAACTCCCGCGCACTAGGGTCATATGAAAAAGGCATATAACCGTGGCTATATCAAATCCCACACACCAAACTGCGCGCATATATTTTAACATAGTCATATGGTAATACAATAGGACCACGGGTCGGGGCTTAGCCCCGGCCCGACCCCCCGCGCCAATATACAATATGTAAATTTAAATACATATAAACTCACATACATAACATGCATTGACGTGTGGCCCGTTGGCAAGTTGGACTTTGTTAAAGCGCTTGTATGGTGGGGAGGTCCGGGGGTCGAACCCCACGGCCTCCATAAAGTTTTAATTAACAAACCAAAAATCCATTAGCCAATAAAGGGGTGCCACGTGGCAGCCCATGACTGGGCCACGTGGCACCTTACCATTCGCTGAAAATGATGCCATGTGTCACAACACGATTCGACCAACTGCCAGCCAATCAAACTGCCACATAAACTTTGCCACGTCATCATACGGTCGCCACGTTAGCTTCCGTACGGACTGTACGGACTGCCCAGTCAGCATCCATTTTTTTTTACTGTTTGGCGATTCAGACAGATCGCTATATCTTTCACTCCCGACATCCGTTTGAGACGAAATGAGTTGCATTGGGTTCGTGACGACGAGGGCTACAAACCCATTTGTTTTGAGGCAATTCGGAGAACTTTGATTTTTGAGCTAAAATTTGACCCTTGGTCCAGATTTTGATCACACCTTCCCACTGAAAGGCTTTTGGACCCACAAAAGCTTATGATTATCGGTATGAGCATCAATACTCTTCTTCTTTCAAGTTATATCAACTAATTCTACTTGAAAAGTCTTTTCGACAATCACCTGGATACTTTGACATGCCTTGCACTGCAACTGACTATGTCCCTCAACCACTGTTCTCTGGTTGTTGCTGACCCACTGTTCTCTCTGTGCTTGAAAGACTGCCAACCTTCCCATTGAGAATCAAGTCCCTCTTTCGAACTCTTTGACGTCAACAAAATCAGCTCTCCAATGGCTGCAAAAACTTTCCTGCGACATCTTGTCACAAGCCAAGAAAACCATCAATATTGAAAACAAATTTATACAAGACTGAAAAATGATGCCAACAAAATCTTTTGTTCTTCAAACAAACTGTCGCATCCTGTACTCCATCAAAGCACATAGCGTTTTCTTGCATCATGGTGTACTCAAAATAAACTTTCAAGTCAATAAACACCATCGACTAAACACAGGTCGAAAAACACGATCGACACAATATAGTCGTCATACAATCATCGACACCATTCAAGATTCATTTGAAACATCTCGACCTTCCAAAATGACAAATCGACAAACATGATACACAATCATGTCACAATCATGAATCACTCATGATGAACCATCACCAGGTTCATTGCTTACACATACATAAAAACAAATGCATGTGCATGACTCTTCAACTCTCCTTCCAGTACAAACATAAGTACACAAACCCCGTAACATGTGGGTACATAAGAGTTGAAATGAAAAAGATAAATGGCTGTAACAAGTGAACATCATATCCATCTTTTACATCCTCCTGGCGAATTTATGCAACAACAAAAATGTCTTCAAAATGAATTGCATTCACATGCAACTTGCATCATGCAAGTTGTGATAAATTGCTGCAACTTATCATGCTTCCCATAAATGCACACATAACGTTGAAAAGTGCATTTACAAGAGAAAAATGCAAGCGTTACTTGCTTAAGAAATCCAACCATTTCTTACCAAGCCAACTCAACGATGACTTTTGCTGCTGAACATCATCCTCTTGTGAATCATCCTGACTCACATCGATGATGGAATCTCCTCTTCCATTCTGGCCAATCTCTTTATCCATCTTTTTCTTGTGATGTGGATGAGTGGTTGGATGCAATGTCCAACATTGGTCAACAAGATGACCCCTCTTCTGACAATGAGTGCAAATCTTTTGCATCCTCTTTTCACGTTGTCTTTGCTTAGAAAGTTTCCTGAAAACGGTTAATCTTTTCCAACATTTTGAAACATGATGGTTATACAAACCACAATATGTACATGGATTCTTTATTCCATTTTTACATATAAATTTATCATGCTTAACATAATCAAAAGCAACTGAATGATAAGCGGAATTATACCTTGAACATTCACATTTATCTCCTCGTTGAGGAGGTGAATCTGAAGAGTTACAAGCTCTCCTTTGAAGACCATCAACAGTGTTCTTGTCCTCATCATTGTTACAACTCTTTCATTTCACACATTCGCATTCATCTTGAATACAAGCCTTGCATGCTGGAGGGATTGAAATTTCAACAAAAGTTCTTGAACTTTCACCTTTAAAGCCTTCCTGAGGAGGTGAAATTGAAACAAAGTTTATGCTCGGAACTTTTTCCCTTGTCTCCTCGACTTTGGAATTTGCTCCATCTCTTCGTTCATACCCAAGACCAAAATACTTGGGTCTTTCTTCAACAACAATAGGCTCAACAATGCCTTGTGCATGCTTGCCCAAACCTCTACCTTCATAGCCCATTTTTAACAATAACTTGGACCCTATTCCTCTTGTGTGATTTTCAAAACCACCAAAACATTCATCTTGAGAGGAATTAGAAGATAAACTAACATTGCATACCTTATGTTCATGCATGTACTTGGTAAAGGTTTCCTTTGCTTCATGGAGTTGAATCTCCATCTCATGCAACCTTTGCAAAAGCTGGTATTTCTCCTGCTTCATGGCCATCAACTGCTCTTCAAGAACAATGCGCACATTTCTGTCTTCACACATCTCTTTCATCAAATCTCTCATGATTGTAATTTCTTCTTTAGATAATGAAAATGTATGAGAACTATCAATACTTGAAGCTTCCTCCATCCTTGCAAGATATCAAACTTCAACACAAAACTTGCACAAAACCCAATAGCTAAATATCAAGCTATCAATGGCAAATACATGAGCAAAACAAACTATGCTCTGATACCACCTGATCTGAAAATAGAAGGCTGACTTGTTATGCTATGCAAGCACCCTCTACTTCATAAAAATAAACTTTACAGGACCTTGCTTCATGTGTTAAAATATGCAATATAAACTTATGTGTTAAGTTCATGCATCTTCTTGTAAATGTTTATGTATGAGGAAATGTTCTTGTAAATGGTTAAATATGTACTTCAAATAAATACACAGCAACAATACTTGCAGCAAATAAACCATCAAACTCACAACAAGAACAACATGATAAAGGAGTTCACCACCCTCCAGGCTACATCTCCTTGAGCCTCCATCAATGGACTTGGCTCTCTGGGATTAATTTGTCAACAGTCTTTTTACAAGCTATTTCTCAACTCCAATGGAAAAATAGACTGTACCATTGAGATCAGAACACATAAAAACCCCAAAAATGACTAATAGAACTCTGAAAACGGATCATGGCTCATCCGGGCATGACCTCTTCTACATGTGGCCATAAGCTTCCCTGAGCTTCTCTTTGGAAAAAACACTTGTAAAAGTACTCAACAGCCTCTGAAACTTATCCCAATGTGTTCAGAGCATATCAATTATCCAAAAATGATTATTCAATCTTAGAAAACAAACATAGGCTCACCAAACCATGTCCTCGATCAATGAGGGCTTCAAACTCCCTAGAGCTTCCTGAAACTTCAATGGTGAAAAACTTGCAGAATAAGTCTTCAAATGGCCTTGATAATAGCACAAATGGATTCAGGATGTCCAAAAACCCCTAGCTGGGCTTTTACGGCACCTCAATTGGCCAAAAGATGAAGAAGTTAGGCCTCCTCCATTTTCCTCCTTCAACTTTGCTAGAACTAGCTTGCCAAAATGCACCTCTGTGTCCTTGAACCTGGCACACACACAATATATAGCGTAAAAACTTGGCACCGGGTGCAACCGCACCAACGGTGCAAACCGTAGGACGGTTAGGGTGCCTCCAGCCCCTAACCGCCTAGCACCTGGGCGTGTGAACGGTCATGTGACCGCACACACTTGGCAAAAGGGCTAAACGGCATAACCGTTCCAACTCCCGCGCACTAGGGTCATATGAAAAAGGAATATAACCGTGGCTATATCAAATCCCACACACCAAACCGCGCGCATATATTTTAACATAGTCATATGGTAATACAATAGGACCACGGGTCGGGGCTTAGCCCCGGCCCGACCCCCCGCGCCAATATACAATATGTAAATTTAAATACATATAAACTCACATACATAACAAGCATTGACGTGTGGCCCGTTGGAAAGTCGGACTTTGTTAAAGCGCTTGTATGGTGGGGAGGTCCGGGGGTCGAACCCCACGACCTCCATAAATTTTTAATTAACAAACCAAAAATCCATTAGCCAATAAAGGGGTGCCACGTGGCAGCCCATGACTGGGCCACGTGGCACCTTACCATTCGCCGAAAATGATGCCACATGTCACAACACGATTCGACCAACTGCCAGCCAATCAAACTGCCACATAACCTTTTCCATGTCATCATACGATCACCATGTCATCATGTACGATCAAGCCACGTCAGCATCCGTACGGACTGTACGGACTGCCCAGTCAGCATCCATTTTTTTACTGTTTGGCGATTCGGACAGATCATTATATCTTTCGCTCCTGACGTTCGTTTGAGACGAAATGAGTTGCGTTGGGTTCATGACGATGAGGGATACAAACCCATTTGTTTTGAGGCAATTCCGAGAACTTTGATTTTTGAGCTAAAATTTGACCCCTGGTCCAGATTTTGATCAGGCTGGGAGTTCCAGTTAACTGACCCAAAGCTTTTCGTCCCATCGGAAACTTTCCTATTTTTTTGCTTTGTTAGGTAAACGCAGGCTGTAGTGGGCCAGCCAGCGTTCCAACACGTGCAGTAGAAGGCCTGCCAGCGTTCCAACGCGCCCAGTAATGGGTTAGGGCACGGGTTACTTAATTTAAGAGGTTTTTGAAGGTTTTATTCAGCATGGCTTTGGCAATGAAGAGACATGAGTTGGCCTGATGCCAGGTAAGCATGTGTCGTGAAATTTAGGGTTATAACAGATGCCCCCTAATGTGTGAGGTCAGAAGAGCATCTGATGGCCGAAATACATTACCAATCTTTACCAATCTGTACTGATATGCTGAATGAGTGAGCCCAGGAATCAGGAATCAGGAGGTGCCGTCTGCAAAAAAAAATATCAAATGTCTCACCGAGGCGGGCATACACATGCTCGGGATAAAATAGAACCATGGCTACCAATCAAATACATTGTAGATCCACGTCAAACAACTATGAAGAGTAGCTATGAACAATACACAGTGGAGCTACATCTCAAAATCAGAAAGATATACATATAAAGTATCCATCTCCCAGAAGCTGATTCGGCCTGATGGCTGTACTTCAGAGCTCGAGCAACAACTTCAAAATCTTCTAAACTTGGGTAGGAGTGTAATATTATTGTACGACTGCACTACTCAGAGGTCTTCGACGACTCGTCGATTATGGACTTGATGATCGGACTGAAGGCTTCAGTGATTTCGAACAAAGACTTGATTGGACATTCAGGATGGCCGGGTATGCGGACAAGAGACATATTGCAGAGGGGTCGACTCATGCTAAGTGACAAACTTCCCTTGGACAATAGCACGACAAGTGATAAAAATCAGGCAGCATATCTGTTAATCATAAGTCTACGAAGCAGGAGGCAACGCAAACTCTCCATATGTTTGGAAGAGTAACCAAACGGTGGAGGACACAACTCTGTATAGCGAGCAAA
>ML778207.1:1257585-1268163 GCA_009831015.1 Picea engelmannii
CTTTTTCGACAATAGTCTAGGTGGTTCGAAAAAGGGGTAAACTAGCACCAACTAGACGTCAATTCAAAACCATTTTAACGAGTGTGAAAAGGACAAGATCACTCGGCTATTTTTTCACTTTTAAGGAGTCTGAAAAAAGCTTATCTATGGACTCCGTCAGGAATATTCTTCTGGACCATTTTAACGAGTGTGAAAGAATAAGGTCACTCAACGATCTTTTCAATTTTAGGGAGTTTGAAAAGAGCTTAACTATGGACTCCGGGGGGGTTTCTTTTTCGTAAATTTAGTCCCTCGGGCCCGAAAAAGGAATAAAATTATACCTGAGCATACTCTTCTAAATCATGGACATTCAATAGAGTATTCCTTTGTTCGTACAGTTGACCATCCGGACCGAAAAAGGGGTAAACTACCGCTGGATAGACGTGACTTCAAATTTCAGTTTAACTAGCGTGAAGGATCACAAGATCGCTCGGCAATCTTTTCATGTTTAGAGGGTTTGAAAAGGGCTTAAAAGGAGACACATTTAAGGAACGTTCTTCTGGACCAATTTAACGAGTGTGAAGAAACAAGGTCACTCGTCAATCTTTTCATCTTTAAGGAGTCTGAAAAGGGCTTAAAGAAGACTCCATAATGGTTACTTTTCTCAGTTAATCCGGACGAGATCGAAAAGCATAAATGCAGTCTCGTCGGATGTTGCTTTCGGATCTCGAAGCAAGCTTGAAAAACAACAAAGGTAGCTCATGATCGACACTTTGTGGTTCAATGCCTGGCATCTCCTCGGGGGAGCTGTATGCTCCGACGAAAACATTGTCTATGACGCCAAGGGTTCTGGAGATATTGATAGGTATAGTTTCAGCGATAGTCACCATATTGCCCTCAGCATAAATTTCCTGTGTAGCTAAGAGGTTAATAGGACACGGCTGATCTCCCGTCATGGTGATAGGGAATTCTCCTGCCTCGATTCGGTGTAACTCTGGGAGGAAATATGATCTGTGATGAAGATCTTCCCAAGGTTTTTCCAGACTAGTCATTGCTTCGATTACAGCTTCGTCAGAATGCAAGACTAAGTCTAACAAATCGGTGGTAGCAAGAGAACCCTGAGCCCAGATAGGCTCAAGAAGAGGATCCAACTCTTGTGCGGGAGTCAGATCAGGAGTAGCTGAAGTTTGTTGGACTAAAGAGTACGCTACTTCAGCGACCGACAAGGGCATGGACATGCCAGCGTGCCCTGTCTCATCCATCGTGGCTGATGGGGAAGGAAGAATCCACGGATCCTAAAAGTAAGTCGTGCGGAACGACGAGACGTGAAAAATCTTAGCCTTGTGGTGAGTCGATATAAACTTGACATCACCATGAGGAGGTGGGTAATCGAAAGTACCCATCAAAGATGGGCACAAACCAACTCCTACGTTAACGACACCGGCTTGAGGATTATCTATCATGGGAATCGTGGATGCCCCCAAAGCTGGGTCAGGTCTAGAGAAGGACAATTGATCAATGGTCACTATCCGGACTTCATGTGGAAACAATAATACTTGGAAAATTGTAGCGACCACCGCTTGCATAGCATAAGTCCAACTATGACCTAACAAGAGATTGTAGTCGAGGGGGGCATCGACTACCTCCACTTCAACGCACACGGTCTTTCCCCCTAACTGCACAGGGAAAGAAGGAATGATTCCATGTGGTCGGAAAGAACGATCGTCGAATGTAGTGAGGAGAGTAGGTGATGGAGACAACTCAAGCTAACCAATGGCTTTCCAGCATGCTAACGACATAACACAAGTCGAAGCGCCCTCGTCGACCACCGTGCGGAAGATATTATGTGTAAAAGTTTTCATGGGATGAGCCACTACTATTTGAAACGCGACGTGGTAAGGCAAACGAGGTTTCAAGTCAGTCGTATATAACATGATGGTACCCGGGTTACAAGTCTCAGTAGAGCCTAAAGCAGCCAACAAAGATTTTCTCTGAGTAGGGAAACTTTGGAGGACCTCCAAAGTAGACATAGCACAAGGGGTTTGGGATAAATCTTCCACCACAGAGTAGTTCTGGGTGGCCCTTGCGTTTGGATTGTGAGAAGGTTTCTTAAACGCACCTTTTGGAATGCATGTCATCGTTTCACCCAACGTCTTCTCGATCTGCAGAGGAAGAGACGGGATCTCGGCTTCTTTTCCCTTCTCAGAGGCGCTTGGTTTACTATAGTCGTGTGCTCTAGTCATTATTAAAGCATCACCCCTAACCATATATACATTCGCGGAAGAGGAATTATTTGGGGGAGGGCAGGTTTCTTGGTTGCCCCCTTCGGCACTTGTAGAGGCTTGAGTTAAATTTTGCCCATTCTGAAAAGGATTAGTCAACACGGCCTTTTGTTGCTGCGTGACAAACTTCTGGGCCTCCACAAGTCGAGGACATAGATGGGTCGGGTGGTCTTCCGCACATAAGTTGCACGGATACCTCGCCTTCCTCTTTTCCGTGGTGACCTTGCCAGTATTATCAGTGGGTTTCTTATCCCCCTTACCCTTCTTGCGTTGTTTTTTCTTCCCTTCAGGTTGTTGGGTGGCCTTCGAGTTAGTCGTCTGTACGAAGTGTACTTCCGACGTTTGGGTAGGAGGAGCAGCCAAAGGAGTAGTCTGGTTGGCCGCTGAGTGTTGTATAGATAACTGTTGCAATTGTTTTGTCAATTTCTCAGCGGGCTTGGTTTGTGTCGAACCAACGATACCATCGGCATGTGGTCTGGCTCTCTGTCTGGTTTTATCCAGTATCAATCGTGGTGCATCCGGCAGGATGTTGTACAATAGACCAGACTGAGAATAGATAAGCTCAAACTGTTGAGCCCTCATGATGGCATCTTCTTCAGAGAAAACCCCAGAAGTTGTGACGTCTTTGGACAATTGCGGTACTAAAGACTTAAGGAACCACTCGAGCAGGAATGCTGGTGGAACTGATACTTTGATTAAACTCTTTCGGCGTCGCCACTCTCGGATATGATCAGAGATATGGTCCGCTAGCGTCTGTTCGAAATTGGCTAGCAACTCTGTGCCGGCATCGTATCTCACAGGTAACTGGAAATGGTTAAGGAAGGCCATCGCCAATTCGCCAAAAGAAGAATATCGTGAACGATCAAGCTCTATGTACCATTTCGCGGAACTCCCGATGAGAGTGCGTTAAAACAATCACAACTGGACGGAGTCATATTTCAGTGAGTTAGATGAACACCAAAGGTGGAAAGTAGTCACGTGATCACCTGGATCTTCATTAGGCTTGGCCTTGAACTTGGGAATGTCCGAAGGCAACTCCATTGGCATAGGAGGCCAATGCGAATCGTGATAGATAGGATCATTTAACAACCATGTCAAATCTGGCAAGTGTAATGTTGCCAAGAATGGTAGTTTAGGTTGCTGTTGATAGCCTTGGAAAAAGGGTCCTGGGGTTTGACTGGCACCAGGTTGCCAGGAAAAGTTTGGTTGCTGGCCCGGATTCTGGTAAAAACCATGGCCCTGACCATCATATGGATTTTTCATCTGTGGAGACATCATTGGTTGATTCCCATAAAGGACATAGGATGTTGGGCATTCATTGTGTTTGACGGACTTTGGGAAGGATTACTCCATGCCGGTCCTGATGGGAGAGGCATAGAACTCTGTCCAGGGTTCCATTGACTGTGGAAAGAATTACCCTAGAATGACATTCCAGAGGAAGGAACGGATCCTTGTCATGAGTTCCAAGGTCCTGGTATATGTGCCCCCGGCGCAGGAATAGTACCCTGTGTCGGAGTAGACTGTCCAAAAATGGGTGTGCCCCCTGATGTGAAAGCAGTAGATGCGAAAGTGTTATTACCAAACGTCTCGTTCCAAAAAAATGGTGATGAACCTACCAGCTGAGTTTGCGCAGGTGTTCCTTGACTCCCGGCTCCAAAGAAACTTGTGTGTGTAGGCTGCCCAGCGGACTGCTGATGCAGACCACCAAGCGAAGGGGACGAAGGAGAAATATGACCTCCAGCGTAAGGGAAATCGTTGAAAGGGACAGGAATGCCCCCGAGCTGACCTTGCAGAGGAGCGTTAGAGCTCCCTGCCCCCAAACCCAAAGTCTGTAAAGTGGGGTGAGTGAGTGCAGGACTTGTACCTGAACTAGGCATATCGTATGAAAACGGAGGGTCGGTCGCACTAGGTGTGAAGGGAGGTGTGGTCGCCGCAATAGATGGGGTCGGTCCACTGTGCGACGTAGTTGCGGTCGAGACCATGGTGGCCTGGACCACCGACAGAGGCAAGTTAGGAGAAGCTTCTCCTGTGGTAGCAACGGTGATGGGAACGGAAGAATTCCCAGAGGAAGTAACAACGTTTGTTGCCATAGTTGTATGAGGCACTGACAGGCGTTCGTAAAATTGAATTGGCACAATAACTTGCGGCCAAGTATCAGTGGTTGAGGTTTCAACCGAGCCAATATTGGCGGTTGATTCCTCCGGTAGTTTTTTGGGCTCAATGGTTGGTAACCCGGTTTCTTTGAAAGACCCTTGTTGGTCTAGCTTCCGCCTCAATGGTGGCGGGGGTGGCTCCAGTATAACCGGCGGCAAGCCCAGAAGCCTTCGTGACTGACGGAGCTCGAAATCCTCCACTGTGTGAGAAGATTCATGACATGCTAAGGTATTCTACATGGACAAACAGTAACACACACTAAAAGAATCCCCTATGAGATAAGACAAGCAAACACTAACTATTTGGAAGGACAGTGACAACAACCAACACTAGAGCAACTTACCGGTGCAAGTGCAACTCGAATACGGAAGCACCCTCCGGGTATACTCTGCAAAGCGTGGCCTGATGTCTGTCCTAGGTACCGTGGTATACCCCCGCAGTCACCTGTGTATGTCCCTAGAAAAAATTGGCAACTAGTTTGCCAGCACGTGAACAGTCACCGGGCGGGTACAGTCGATAGTCGGGTAGACCACAATGAGCAGGGTATCAAGCCCGAAACCTGTCAAGGGTATCGAGAGAAAATGGTCTGGAAGACAACTGAGGACCTCGAATGGATTCGAGATCCACGAAGCTCTGTGGCAAATGCAAACAATGGAATCCCTCAACAAATCATCGATATGTGTTCTCCACTACGCTCGGTTCGGCTTTGGAGGGGTTATCTTCGCTACCTTTCCTTACGCGACCTCGTGTTTAGCCCATGTGTTAGAGGGGGGTCTCGGATAACTTTTCGTAACTGGACTTATACACTCCTTATGACATACTCCAATGTTTGGTTTGAGTGGCCTTGGATAATTTACTATCCAACCTATTCCAAGGCCCTAGTCTTGAGCTAGTGTATGAACCCTACAAACAAAAGTCTAATAGTTTTTAATTAGCATTGCTTTTAATGGGATTTTTTATGTCACAAGGTATGAAGGTGAAACTGATGGTGTGTACAAACTCAAAGGAAAATAAACAAGAAATGCTTGGAAACAAAAACTTTTACGAAAATGCAAAAAACCAGCAACTTTTCAACAAGAAAGACTTCTTTTCTTTTTGAATTTTCTAAGATTTCATGAAGAAAAACATCAAGGAGTTTCGCTCAATCTGCGAGTTACTCATGCACTAAATGCACTGCAAAACTTATGAAAAAGACTTCTTCCTAGCTACTAATGCAACAACACAATCTTCAAACCAAGAAGAAAATGAAAAAGAGAATTTTTTTTTTTATTTAATTGCAAAATGAAGCAAAAAAGGGAAAATGCCGACAAGCACAAAACCAAGAAAACAAAATAAAATTATGGCTTAAAGCGCAGATCTCAAAGAACCAGAGTAAAGACGCTCAAAGGAAATCAAGAAAGCATCGATTCTAACACTTGTCTAAAAACTATTAAACAATTTTTTTCTTTTGTCTTTTCTATCAAAACATCAACTAAGCAAAACACAGGCTAAGGATAAGAGGTCCTAACCTGCTGACTGTGTAGCCCCAGACTCAAAACCCCTGAGAGGAACACTTCTCACCATAGGAGGGGATGACTGCCCCACCCAGGCTGAAAAACAACCAATCAAGCCCGCGAATGTTACTGAAACAGCAAGCGTGCAAACGCGTACTGAGCTATAACAGCGCGCGGGTACCCGCGGGCTAAACTTGAACAGGCTGCGGGTCTGTATAAAAGCTAAGATAAAACCAAACACAGGCAGCCCAGACCTGAAAAAGGCCTCTGGTATTGACAACCAGGGTCTCTTAAAGGCTTGGATGCTTCTTCTTCAACAGAAAAACAAAAATAATTGCAAAAAGAAAACAAACGCAATAAAGCAAACTGAGACAAAATAGTGAACCAGCGAGACCCAGACAGGATCCAGAAAGCCCCCTGAGAATGTAAAATTCTGACAGGGAAGAGGAGACTGCCTCTTAAGCTTTCTGAGTCTTACACGCTACTGAAACCACTACAGCAAGCGTTCAAATGCGGGCTGTAGAAGGTTAGGGCGCGGGTTACATGCGTGCAGGCCTTCTGGAGGCCGTGTGTACCTCTGTGTGTCTCGATAATAAATGTCAAGCACAGTCAAGGAAAAGCTGGTATTAATGACCAGGTTCCCTGCTAGCTCTGACCTAACAGAAAACAGACAAACAAAGAAGCAGAAAATATAATTCTTTGAACTACCCAAGAACCTCTATGAAATCTGGAAACCCTAAGAGTAATATCCCCGGTGGAGTCGCCAATTCTGTTGTTGGGAAATAATACCCTATGGACTAACAAGCTAGGGTTAAACTTGCATGCAGATCATGACCCTCAAGAACTCACTTTTTGCCTATCACCCCAACACTCAAACCCCTTTTTCACACACAAGCATGGAAAAGACCTACTAACCTTTTTTATCGACGTTTGATGTAGATCCTTCGTTGCGCTTTATCCGCTTGATCTCGTTGTTCCTTCCAAAGACAATCTTGCAATCAAGACAAAACACTACGCATGCATGCTATTTTTCTACCTAAGGGTTAGAGTTTAAGAATAAATCAAATGAAATATATATCACTCGTGCATTGGGACGGAAAAAGTATTCTTTTTATTAATCTCAAGATGAATCAACTTACAATAATGATAGAGACCGGCCACCGTTCCTCGATCCTGATCCTGGGCTCCTCCTCTTCTTTTGTCCTCCAACTGCTTTGCTTTAATTCTCCTTAAGCTTGAGGAAAGGCTAAAGGGTTGGGACAAATGGATTTGGCAAATGGGCAGAGTTTCTTTGCTATCTTTTTCCTCCTCCAAATAGTACCCCTACCCCTTTTTTTATAGGCTAGAAGGAGCTAGGGTTTTGGACAAACTCTCGGCCATGCATGGCTGGGAGTTCCAGTTAGCTGACCCAAAGCTTTTCGTCCCGTCGGAAACTTTCCTGTTTTGTGCTTTGTTAGGTAAACGCGGGCTGTAGTGGGCCAGCCAGCGTTCCAACGTGTGCAGTAGAAGGCATGCCAACGTTCCAACGCGCCCAGTAATGGGTTAGGGCGCGGGTTACTTAATTTAAGAGGTTTTTCAAGGTTTTATTCAGCATGGCTTTGGCAATGAAGAGACATGACTTGGCCTGATGCCAGGTAAGCATGTGTGGTGCAATTTAGGGTTATAACAATCCCTATAGCTCTTTCCAATTTGACTCGATTGATTTACCTAGACCTTTCTGCAAACAAGATCATCGATAGCATCCATGTAGCCCTTGCCAATTTGACTCGGTTGACCTCCCTAGATCTTTCTGAAAAAATTCTCACCGATAGCATCCCTGTAGCCCTTCAAAATTTGACTTGGTTGACCTCCATATATATTTCTAAAAACAAGCTCACTAGTAGCATCCTTGTATCCCTTACCAATTTATGGGAACTTGAATATATTTTCCTCTCAGAAAACAACTTGGAGGGACCAATTCCTCATGGCATTGGAAATTGTACTTATATGGTGGTTTTCTCTGCTTATTCTAACAAGTTGTCTATGGCAATTCTTGTATCTTTGGCCAATTGAACCCAACTTGAACTATTGGATTTAAGGAAAAATGGATTGATAGGAGAGATTCTTCAATACTTCATATCTTTTCATCACTTGAGAGCTCTAAGTCTTGTTTGTAATAATCTTCATGGTTGTATTCCTCAACACATCACAAATCTAAACAGTTTGCAAGTGTTGGATTTATCTAACAACAAATTCAGTGGAAGAATACCAACGAATCTTGAGAGACTCTCTGGATTAGCAAATGTGTCAAATGATGAAGAATTATTTGATAAAATGGAAATTGACATGAAAATAAGTGAGTATATTTTATCATATCTATTTCCTACAAACATTATACTTGATTTGTCTTACAATAATCTTACATGAGAGATCCCTGCAAGCATAGGTATTATGAGTTGTTTGCGACTATTGAATTTATCTCATAATCAATTGGAAGGGTGAATACCTACATCTCTTAGTAAGATATCTACTCTGGAACAATTGGACTTGGCCAACAATAATTTGAGTGGACCGATTCCTAAAGAGCTCTCTAATTTATATGAGTTAGCTATTCTAGATGTTTCATCAAACATTCTTTGTGGGTGAATCCCAACAGAAACACAATTTTCCACTTTCAATGTTTCTTCATTTCAAAAGAATAAGTGTTTATGGGGTTGTCATTTAGTTTCATGTAATGAAAATGAAATACAAGTGAGAAAAAGCTATAATACTACTAAGAGTAGTAATGTAAAAGTAGAATGGTTAAGTCGTGTGGATGAAAATATGTCATTAATAACACTAGGGATGAGAATAGGGATTGGAATTGGAGGAGTAATTGCTTTGTTTATGTTATGGGATAGACTTAAGCATTGGGTGGCACCCCAAACATGCCACAACCCTTTTTTGGGGTATATCAATTCCCTACATAGTTAAAATCTATCAAGCTTAAAGGTTCCCACTCATTATGCCAAAAGATAAAGTGTATGGTGAATTAAAAAGTTTTATCACCTCTTAAATAATATTCACATATTAAAAAAAAAAAAACTTCAACAATATTATTACATAGTTACATGTTGTTGTGGATATAAACATGTTTAAATTGATGTTTAATTATATATGATAATTTGAAATCTATAATCCACTTTATGAAGTGGTGATTTCAATTATCATTCTAAATTTACTATGTAGATTGTTTTAATATATGTATGTTATTTAATACACATAATATTTTATATAAATATCAATGGTACTATACTTTTTATCCATGTGTTTTATATATGCTAATTTTTTTCCTTTGTTAAAATGAAAAATTCAATACTAGTTATTCCCTTGTTAAAATAAAAAAATTCAATACTAGGTATTCGTTGTTATGTGTAGTGATATCAAGTTGTGCTTATTCTTATTTGTAATAGAAATATGGATTCACTTTATATAACTTATTTTGTGACATTTAAGGTGATTAAAATCTTGAAATCCTATTCTCATTTTGACTAAGTGAAAAATAGATTAACAGTTGAAAAATGTTAGTTTTATTTATAAATTAATTCATAATTTATATTTGTTATGTGTAGTGATATCAAGTTATGCTTATTATTATTTGTAATAGAAATATGGATTTACTTTATATAACTTATTTTGTGACATTTAAGGTGATTAAAATCTTGAAATCCTATTCTCATTTTGACTAAGTGAAAAATAGATTAACAGTTGAAAAATGTTAGTTTTATTTATAAATTAATTCATAATTTATATTTGTAAACCAAAGGAAAAAAGATTAGTTGTACTTTGTACACTTAAGAGATATAATTTATATAGTTTGAAAATAAAATCACATTTATATATTGATGTTAAAAGTTAATTAAAAAAGATAAAAGAGAATAACAGATATTGGTTTTCCCATATTATAATATTATTACATAGTTCTTTCAAATGAAAATCTAATCAAATACATTAACTAAAAATGTATTATTCTTTTCTAAGAAGTTTATAAATCGAATTATATGAAAAACAGAATGTTTCAAACTTATGTTTGAGTTGATGCATTTTCTAACAATTACCAATTGACTATAATGAAATACTGTTAGCAAAGTTAAAAACGTATTCACAATAAACTTATCTTCAACCTAGAGGCGAAGACAAACTTAAAATGGTGAAAGTAGAGGTAAATAAGGTGAAGGTGATATCCTACTTTGACCGTGAATTGTGAACATCTCCTTTAATGTTTTTTTTTCAAACCACATAGGTCATAACTTATCAAATTGTTTGGTGATCAAATTGCATTTATAAAAGAATTATATCATTTACCTTAGGCGATAACCCATTTATTTCTTGCTATTGCATTTAAAATTTGGCCAGAACACCATTGCATTAGTGTCATATGTGCATCATAGACAAAAAAATAGAAAAAAAAACTCACAATAAAACATTTACAGGAAAAATAAATATTCCATATAAATTAGAGAGCACTTACTGTTGATTAAGGTTGGTTGTCATTGATGTCAACCCTTTAAGAAAGACCCGTAGCACAAAGTTTTGGGTAATGGACCCAATAGTGTTTGATGTAAATATGACTCATTATTGTTTTGTCATGGTTTATAAGAAGTAAATATGGATGAACTCCAAAGTGGTCCCCTTATGGTGAAAGCCCTCAC
>ML778207.1:1277549-1296498 GCA_009831015.1 Picea engelmannii
TGATGAGTAGTTGACACATGATTGGTACATACTTGGTACATGGTTGGATGCACTTGTTTATTGTACAGGTTGATTACAGGTTGGTGCATGGTTGATGCACTTGTTTATGGTACAAGTTGATTACAGGTTGGTGCATGGTTGATGCACTTGTTTATGGTATAGGTTGATTACAGGTTGATGCATGATTGATGCATGGTTTAGATTTATTGGTACAGGTTTACAGCAGTATATCTCACAGTGATAGTGTGACAGTGGTTCCATCATTCTACTTCTACTTCAGGCTGGCAGGATGGGGCAAGGACAGGTGGTTGTAGCCACCTTCCGGTTGTAGCCGGAGGACATTGAGGGTTGTA
Source organism: Picea engelmannii (assembly GCA_009831015.1). Lineage (NCBI taxonomy): Eukaryota > Viridiplantae > Streptophyta > Pinopsida > Pinales > Pinaceae > Picea > Picea engelmannii. Next base: position 1,277,903 of record ML778207.1, read on the forward strand.
GCCTCCTTCTGGTTGTAGCCAAATATTTTGGGGAGTTGGAGCTTCCCTCAAGTTGTAGCCTGAGAAACTAGGAGGTTCGAACCTCCTTCCAGTTGCAGCTGGAAAACAAAGGAAGTTGGTGCTTCCAATGAATGTAATTCTTCAAGACATATAAGAAAAAGTATTATGTGGTTTTCTCCCGATTTGGGTTTACACGTAAAACACTGGTGTACTGTGCATGTGTGTGATTGTTTATTTATTACTGCTCATTATTGGATAATAATTCTACATTGATATAACATTTGAAGAAAAATGATTATAATTACATTATTACTGATTCACCCCCCCTCTCAGTAATCCAACACTTACAACAAAAGGAAATGGCAATGGAATCTATCTTTAAAAATACATGTAAAAATTTTCAGGCACATGAAATACCATCTACATGTTAAAACATGTAAACAAAAATAAGATAAGTAAAGTATTAGGAACATTTATTTTCCATACAAATATTTACATGATTTGAATTCAAAATTTATGGTATTCCCAAGAGTATCAATTATTACGTAAACATCGATATGTAGTGAATATTCCTTAAAATTTGAGATGCACAATCATGATTTTGATAAAAATATTGAGAAAACCTATTATGTATTCATGTAAAAAATTTAAAAGTATAAGTCCATGCATAACTATAGACATAAATTAAACTACTAAAATTTTATTTTTAATGCAAAAATGAAAAAACATGGCCTAAATTTCTTAATTTTCTTTAAAATTTAACACAATTGGTGAAATTTGTCTTAAAAAAAAATTGATGTCCTCTTATTGTAAAATTGAACAAAAATAATGGCTTCAATGTCCATAATGTTTTTTATAATCCATATAGCCTAATATAATTAAATCCTCCTTTTCCATCCAAAGGGGGTCTAATTTTACCATGCTTCATCATAAAAAACTGAGGTTGAAATAGTTGCATGATGGATACACTTTGGAATCCATCATTTCTTGATACTTAAATTCATTATCCTTGAGTGATCAATAAGCTACCAAGGTGGGAGTGGATTCAAAGCTTGCACTACAACCATGATTTCTCACCATTGTCTTTAAAATGTATAAATGTTTCATAAGATATAGGATATGGATCCTCTACAAGTGTGTTGCAATGGGTTTGTCCCTTTGAAGAATCTTTCCAATGATACAACCTTCTCTAACTCTTAAAATCAATCTCTCAATTTGTTTTTATTGTATTATTAGGGAATTCATGAATACCATATTAGCATCCTTATCTCTCTATTGATCTTTCACTTTCTCCAAACATAACATGTTGTTTTCCATTAAATGAATTTGATGCATATTCTCTTGAAATCTTAATGGATAATGTTTTTTTTTACTGGGGCGATAGGTAGGGGAAGGGTCTCTATAACCCCAAAGGAAAATATGTAGTTTATTAATCATGGAGATTAGGTATTTTTCAAATAATTTAGCTAAAACCTATGGATTATTCCAAGGATTGAAAATTACTAAAACACACAACATACAAAACTTTACAATGTTAGGGGATTCACTAAGAATTATAAGATATTTGATTAAAGGGTCTAATTCTATGAATACCAAGTTAAAATCAACACGTATATAAAATTATATAAACAAGTGTTGTGTGGCAGCGTAGTTCCTACCAAGCAGCTTACAAGGTAAATTTTGGAAAATGGGGTCGAATTGTAAATGACGGAAGTGTTTGGTGCAAAATGTATATCACGAAAGTGTTGTATGAAACATGTATATCACGGAACAGGAGGGCATAAGAAATCGATAGTGCTAAGTTGCGATGAATTGTAGAGTACAAAAGTTTTGGGTGCAAGATTTATAATAGCGCCAACTCGGGGGAAATAAGCGAACCAACCCGCCTATCACGGAACATGGGGCATAAAATTTTTGTAGTGCTAAAGCAGGACCCTGCGAAGAGATAATTGGCTAAGTGTTGAAAGGAACTACGGTCGATCGAGCTCATGATGTGACGATATAGGACTAATCGACGAGTTCAAAAAACGTCAGGTTCAAGTTTAAATATATGTATTTACATTGTATTTATATTAATTTATCTTAACATATAATTTGTGGTCACGAATTGTATACCACGAAAGTTTTGGGTGCAATATGTATACGACGGAACTGTAGATGACGCAATTTTTGGGTGCAAGATCTATAATAGCGCCAACTCGGTGGTCAATCGAGCTCCCGTAAATCGTTGTTGAATACATTTTTTGGTTGTTAATGCCAATAAGCGAAACTGTGCACTGAGTTTTCACGAGTAGAAGCAGAATATATATACAATTTGACAGGTGGGGCCTTATGTCTCCTTGGGAACCCTTGTCACCCTATTTTGAAGCCCGTCGGACCACTTTTCCCCTCTAATCTCTCTTTCTCGTTACTTAGCCGTTTTTCCAAAAATGTCCCAATGCACGAGTTGGCGAATGCACAGGTTCAAATTTGCGCTCGTGCTTTTATATCGTGACTCCAACTGACTGCTAACCATTCTATGCCTAGCCACTTTTCAGATTGCGGATTTCCAGATAGGCGGGCTCTATAACCGGGGTCGAATTGTAAATGACGCAAGTGTTTGGTGCAAAATGTATATCACAGAAGTGTTGTGTGCAACATGCATATCACGGAATAGGGGGCATAAGAAAACAATAGCGTGAAGTCACGACGAATTGTAGAGTACGGAAGTTCTGGGTGCAAGATGTATATCGTGCACTTATAGATGACAAAAGTTTTGGGTGCAAGATCTATAATAACGCCAACCCGGGGACTCCCGTAATTTTTTTTTGAATACTTATATCACAGAACAGGGGGGCACAAAAATTTGATAGTGCTAAGTCATGACCCCGCGGAGAGATAATTGGCTAAGTGTTGAAAGGAACTGTGGTCGGTCATGCTCATGATGTGACAATATAGGACCAATCAACGAGTTCGAAAAAATTCAGGTTCATGTTTAAATATATTTATTTAAATTGTATTTATATTAATGTATCTTAATCGATTATTTGTGGTCGAAATGCAAACCATGTTCCAATATGTGGATGAATTGTAGACCACGAAAGTTTTGGGTGCAACATGTATATGGTGGAACTGTAGATGGCACAATTTTTGGGTGAAAGATCTATAATAGCACTAACCCAGGGGTCAGTTGGGCTCTCATAAATCGTTGTTGAATATTTTTTTTCATTGTTAATGCCAATAAGCAAACCTATGCATTGAGGACCTTCTTTTCCCAGTTCTATACTCAACCAAATTCCAGTTTGTTTTTCCACTCTACTCTTGCTTTCTCGTTACTTAGCCGTTTTTCCAAAAATGTTTCAATGCGCGTTGGTGGACGCACCCATTCACATTTGCGTTGGTTCTTTTATATCGTGACGCCGACCGAATGCTAGCCATTTGATGCCTAGCCACTTTTCAAATCAAGGATTCTTGGGTAGGCGGGCTCTATAACCGGGGTCGAATTGTAAATGACGCAAGTGTTTGGTTCAAAATATATATCATGGAAGTGTTGTGTGCAACATGTATATCACGGAACATGGGGCATAAGAAATCGATAACGCTAAGACGCAACGAATTGTATATTACGAAAGTTTTGGGTGCAGGATGTATATCACGCACTTGTAGATGACAGAAGTTTTGGGTGCAAGATTTATAATAGCGCCAACCCAGGGGTCGATCGGACTCTCGTAAATCATTGTTGAATACGTATATCACGGAACAGGGGGCATAAAAATTTGATACCTCTAATTTGCGACCCCGCGGAGAGATAATTGGTTAAGTGTTGAAATGAAATGCAGTCGATCGGGCTCATGATGTAACGATATAGGACCAATCCCGAAACCCGGGGTCGGTCAAGCTCCCGTAAATCGTTGTTGAATATGTTATTTGATTGTTAATTCCAATAAGCAAAGTTGTGCACTGAGTTGTCACTAGTGAAAGAAGAATGAATTTGAATTGAGGATGGCAGGAACACCCTCTTTGTGTTACACATTTTTCACTGAAATGTTTCGATATATACAATTTGATAGTCGGGGCCTTACGTCTCCTCGGGAACCCTTGCCACCCTATTTTGAAGCTCGTCTGACCGCTTTCCACGAGTATTTATGTGCCCCCCACCTTCGCACTGCTTTCCAAGTATATGAAATAAGTATATAACTTCTCCAGAAACATGCAGAAAAGATCTTGCGAGCAAATGGGGTATCTATAACAAATGTGAATATATTTACCCTTCTTTTCTGTCTTCTATACTTTATATTTTATCACGAAATTGTTGGGCGCAAAATGTATATGACGAAAGTGTTGGATGCAATATGTATATAACGGAACACGCGGGATAAGAATGTGATAGCTCTAAGTTGGTAAGTCATGGTGAGATATTTGTCCAAGTGTTGAAAGGGACGATCGTCGGATGGGTTCCTGATGTGAATATATAGATGGAAATGAGGATTTGATAATCCGCTAACCGATCAACCCACGGACAATCCAGGAGCCCGATAAAGTCAAGTTCAAGTTTAAAGGGATTTTGTTTATGTTTATTTAAAATGTATCCATATTAATGTATCTTACTAGATTATTTGTGGTCCAAATGTAAACCATGTTCGAATTTGAATGGTGTTTTGTGCTTTTATATCGTGACTCCGACCGACCAGTAGTCATTCGATGCCTAGCCACTTTTTAGATCGCGGATTCCCGAGTAGGTGAGCTCTATAACTGGGGTTGAATTGTAAATGACGCAAGTGTTTGGTGCAAAATTTATATCACGGAAGTGTTGTGTGCAACATTTATATCATGAAAGAGGGGGGCATAAGAAATTGATAGCGCTAAGTCGCGATGAATTGTAGAGTATGAAAGTTTTGGGTGCAAGATGTATATCACACACTTGTAGATGAAAAAAAAATTGGGTGCAAGATTTATAATAGATCCAACCCAGGGGTCTGTCGGACTCCCGTAAATCGTTGTTGAATACGTATATCACGGAACAGGGGGCATAAAAATTCGATAGCGCTAAGTCACGACCCCGCGAAGAGATAATTGGCTAAGTGTTGATAGGAACTGCGGTCGGTCGGGCTCATGATGTGACGATATAGGACCAATACCCAGCTCAGGGTTTGGTCAGGATCCCGTAAATCGTTGTTGAATACGTTATTTTCTTGTTAATGCCAATAAGCAAAGTTGTGCACTGAGTTGTCACTAGTGAAAGCGGAATGAATTTGAATTGAGGATGGCAGGAACACCCTCTTCGTGTTACACATTTTGAAATGAAATGTTTTGATATATACAATTTGATAGTCGAGGCCTTACATCTCCTCGAGAACCCTTGACACCCTATTTTGAAGCCCGTACGACCGCTTTCCACGGGTATTTCTGTGCCAGCCACCTTCGCACTCTTTCCAAGTATATACAATAAGTATATAACTTCTTCAGAAACATGAAGAAAAGATATTGTGAGAAAATGGGATATATATCACAGATGTGAATATATTAACCCTTATTTTTCATCTTCTATACTTAATCATTTATCATGGAATTGTTGGGTGCAAAATGTATGTGACGGAAGTGTTGAGTGCAAGATGTATATAACGGAACTCGCAGGATAAGAATGTGATAGCTCTAAGTTGGGACGTCGCGGTGAGATATTTGGCCAAGTGTTGAAAGGGACGATCGTCGGTCGGGTTCCTGATGTGAATATATAGATGGAAATGAGGATTTGACAGTCCGCTAACCAATCAACTCGTGTACAATCCAGGAGCCCGAGAAAGTCAGGTTCAAGTTTAAAGGGATTTTGTTTATGTTTATTTAAAATGTATCCATATTAATTTATCTTACTAGATTATTTGTGGTCCAAATGTAAACCATGTTCGAATTTGAATGGTGTTTTGTGCTTTTATATCGTGACTCCGACCGACCTCTAGCCATTCGATGCCTAACCACTTTTCAGATCACGGATTCCCGGGTAGGCGGGCTCTACAACCGGGGTCAAATTATAATTGATGCAAGTTTTTGGTGAAAATTTTATATCACGGAAGTGTTGTGTGCAACATGTATAATACAGAACAAGGGGCATAAGAAATCGATAGAACTAAGTTGTGACAAATTGTAGAGTACGGAAGTTTTGGGTGCAAGATGTATAAGATTTGGGTGCAAGTTTTGGGTGCAAGATTTATAATAGCGCCAACCCAGGGGTCGGTCGGACTCCCGTAAATTGTTGTTGAATATGTATATCATGGAACAAGGGGCACACAAATTCGATAGTTCAAAGTCGTGACCCCGCGGAGAGATAATTGGATAAGTGTTGAAAAGAACTATGGTCGGTCAGGCTCATGATGTGATGATATAGGGCCAATCCCCAACCCAGGGGTCCGTCAGGCTCCCGTAAATCGTTGTTGAATACATTATTTGCTTGTTAATGCCAATAAGAAAAGTTGTGCACTGAGTTGTCACTAGTGAAAGAAGAATGAATTTGAATTGACGATGGCAGGAACACCATCTTCATGTTACACATTTTGCACTGAAATATTCCGATATACACAATTTGATAGTCAGGGCCTTATGTCTCCTCGGGAACCCTTTCCACCTTTTTTTGAAGCCCGTTCGACCACTTTCCACGAGTATTTCTTTGCTCGCCACCTTTGCATGTATTTCCAAGTATATGCAATAAGTATATAACTTCTACAGAAACATGCAGAAAAGATATTGCGAGAAAATGGGATATCTATCACAGATGTCAATATATTAACCCTTCTTTTCCATCTTCTATACTTTATCTTTTATCACAGAATTGTTGGGTGCAAAATGTATATGACGGAAGTGTTGGGTGCAAGATGTTTATAATGGAACACGTGAGATAAGAATGTGATAGTGCTAAGTTGGGACATCGCGGTGAGGTATTTGGCCAAGTGTTGGAAGGGACAGTCGTCATTCGGGTTCCTGATGTGAAGATATAGATGGAAATGAGGATTTGACAATCCGCTAATCGATCAACCCGCGGACAATCCAGGAGCCCGAGAAAGTCAGGTTCAATTTTAAAGGGATTTTGTTTATGTTTATTTAAAATGTATCCATATTAATGTATCTTACTAGATTATTTGTGGTCCAAATGTAAACCATGTTCGAATTTGAATGTTGTTTTAGGCTCGATTTTTTTTCTCAAACCTACAAGGAACAAAGAAAAAAATATATGACTTTACATTTTGCATATCAAAGAATATTTTGAAATATAGGAAGTTGCAATATATGCACAATATAGAACAAGAACATGTACAATGAAATGAGTTAATTTTACGAAGAAATACAAATTCTAAATAACAACACCAAACATTGAATATCAGCATAGAACAACCCCAAATATTTATATCTAGATAAACTGTGGGTCACAAAATACATTTGAGAATATTTCCCAAAAAAAATTGTCTTCGAATTTGTAAAAACAACTATAGTTCAATACATATTCTGTGAAAAAAAAAAAAGAGTTTTCCAGAATGACTCTGATTGGGACTGTCACGGACTACAAAGAAAAGATGTACAATAATGAAGTTTGTAGAAAGAAAAAAGTCGGCGATGGAAAACAACAAAACCTGGCAATAAGAAAGAGAAAATTGTCAGATCTGGGTTAAAGCTTTGTTAGAATAAGTGGATGAAGACAAAAGAATGTAATCAATATCAACTTACTATGATGGTGTCCCATACCTTGTCATTTGTTCATTGATGTCCTTTTATGGCTTTCCTTGGCTTTGACCTTCATTGGTAATCTGGTCGATAGCCTTTTTCAACCATTCTTTGATGTAGATCCTCATGGGCGCCACGTTCATTTCATGCCAGATTTTTATATTAAAGAATTCACGTTCCAAGCCCCTTAGATCAATAGAGAATTTTTGCAATGCCTCTTGAATATTTTTGTTTCTAATTGCATAACCGACTAGCCAAGTTTTCATGTCATCTTCACCATATTCAATAATGCCATAGAAATTTTCAGATGACAATCTTTTATAGATATGAACTTGATCATCAAATGCTTGATTGGTTAAAAACAACGAGTTTAATATCAATTTCGGGTCCTGGACTTCATTGGTGTTAGAAGATAGATCTATCTCAATTACCTTCTTGAATAGTTTGTCTCTTTTAGATATGGTTCTTGAACGATACCAATCAGGTTCTTTACCTTTTCTTTCCAACATGCGTTTAGTTGGTCTATTCGATCCAGGGAAGGGGGATCCTCCTGTCTTATTCTGAATTTCATCATACCGATAACTTTAACACCAAATGGTAAAACTGCATCAAGATAAAAACCTTGCTCCTTCTTGAGATGTCCTTGCAGATACTCATGAAAATCATGTGCTCTTCTTCCAAAAGAGACCATATTCTTTGACATCTCCCAAGATTTTGTTATTAATTCCATTATTTTGTTTATATTCTTTTCCACACAGCCTTTGGCCAATGTGAGAAGGCTTGATGATCCTTTTAAATTTGGTGCAAGTGCGGTGGACCCAACCATTGCCAAAGGAGAAGTAAACAGTCGAAGAGGCATTAGAGTTTCTTCCAATTCTTTCATTCGCATCTTTAACATGAGGTTTTCCATTTCAAAGCCGCTAATAGAGTTGTCTAGAGAAGATCCAGTTGCTTGGTGCATATTGGATATCTGGGAAGGGTGCATGTTGCATAGGTTTAACTCTAAATGAGATGTCCCTTTCTTATTCTTTACATCTTTGTTTTCAATAATCAATTTTTTTGATTCGTTATCAAAAACAATGCTCTGAAATGCAAAAGACTCTTCTTCGTCCAATGTATCTATGCCAATTATTTCCATCCCAGGATTGTGAGGAGCAGTTCTCTGTAGGTGATCATCATCAGGGAACATTTTTTCAAAGTCAATTTCTAGCTCCATATCTTCAAGGGAGAGATCGTAGATATCAATTTCTCCCCTCGGTCCCTCCTATTCTTGGACTATTGTTTTTCGTTTTTTGCCCGCGGGAAGCTTGTGACAACTTTCAATTTTTCCAGAGGGAGGGCTCTTATCTCCTCCGCCTGAAGAAATGTGTGTGACTTTGTTACTTGGGTAAGTCGTTGGAGTACTGCTACAAGATGTTGTCATCTTGGCTATGGCGGTCGAGAATTGGGCACTTTTTTCACCCGGGTCTTTTCGGTTCGGCTTGTGCGGATCATTGGTACTAGTATGGAGTCCATTCATGATAGTGTAAGTGAAATAATTGTTGAAGTGGTTCCTGACCATGAAATACTGAACTTTCCAAGGCATAGAGATGAATTGTCCTTTCATTTTTTCATGGAAAAAATGCAACCAGTAGATGTACTCCCTTGTTATTCAAGCAAAAAACATTGTACCAGATATGTGACATGGAAGGAAGGAAGGATTTTGTTTAGACACGAAAATCCTTATAACATTATAGTTCTCCATTTCTTCTATGGTTCCCTTCCTATCCAGGTTCAAGATTGTCGGCTGGCCAAAAAACTGAGGAAAATACTTTCCAAATATCAATGCTTTAGAAACTGAAACAAAATAATTAAATACCTTATAAAATTGTTGGCAAGCATCATGTCTCCATAATTTCTGGCACGAGAATGTTACTGGGTCAAATTCAGAGTTCAGCTTCCTACACATAGATAGTCCAACAAATGGATAGCAATTCGACACGGCGAAAATTAAATAAGATGGAATAAAGAATTTCTTCTTCCTCGTGTATTGCAATAACTAGGAAGAGATTTGAATGGAAATCATCTTGTGGAAATGGAAGATGGTTTGTTGCTTGACCGTAAAGTATAAAATATACAGAATCATCCGAGAGATATCGGTTTCACTTTCTTGTCTCGTTGTCCTCGTGAAAAGCCATGCAATTTGCCGAAAAAGGTTTTTACATGCACTAACCTGTAATATGGCCATGTCCTGGGGAGAGGGCATTGAGTCCTGTAATAACTTCGACAAGAGGTCTAATTCATTGCCATGCTTCTTTAAGAACTGTTTGAAATTCTCACCCTTGAAAGTAAGCGTTGGGTCGAGAAGTGTTAATATATTTCAAAATACTTTAGGCGATATGGAGATTTGGAAATGGTCACCCATCTGGACAATCCGCTGGTTCGGAATATAGTTCTCGGCGCAGCACGTGACGAAGTCCTTAAAGTAAAAAAAAAACAGGGATAAAATGTGTCGTTGCAATTTCAGATGTCGAGATAACTTTCATCTTGGAAGAAGTGGACAAGTAGTAGTCATAAGCTACGGACCACTGAAAACGCTGGTCCTCGTGCTCTAAAATATTCAGGGTATCTCCAGAGACATGTTGTCGAGCTGCAGCCATAAGGTGATGAAAACCTTCCTTTGCTCCTCATTGTATTTAAAATGGACATTGCAACATCATAATATAATCTCCGGTAAATCTTGGTTCAATGTGTTTTAATGGCAGATGTCCTCGACCTTTTCACCTTTTAATGCCAATCTTTTCAAAGCTAATAAAAGAGTCATCAATTTGCATTGGAAAAGCATGCGAAGATGTCAGGGAATTCGAGAAACTATTGAAAATTGAGGAAAACATTGACAACTGTGTAATATACCTGGATCTTGACAAAAGCAGGTTCAAGTCAGAAGATAATTTGTTTATATTTACTTAAAAAAATTTCATATTATTTTATTTTATTACTGTTCTTTGTGGCGCAAATGCAAACTATGTTCAAATTGGAATGGTGGAGCAACATTTTCATATGCAAGCAGAGCCTCAAATATGCAAACCTGTAAGGTTCAAAAATTGTGTGCACAATACTAAAGAGCGACATCATGTGAACAACTTTGTAGATGACAACAGGCCAGCACAATATTGAATTCTTACTACGATGACGTCTTAAAAGAACCAAAACAACCATCATTTTTTTTCGAATTCAAGATTGACAGAGGAAACTAATCAAATTCTATAATATTCTCCCATAAATGCATTTTAATGGGAGATTACCTCAAGCTTTCCACTTATTAATGCCAATCTTTTCGAACATATGTGGTGAGATGTCACCAGTAAAATCATAATTAATGTGTATTGGGAAGGGGTGAACGTGGAGGGTATGGAGGAGAATTAAATATGCTTTGATACTTTTTTGAACTTGGGATTCCGTGGTGGAATTGTAGATCACCCAAGTTTTGGATGGAAGATGTATACCCGGAACACGGGGAATGAGAGTTCGATAATGCGTACCTGGGAACCTGCGGCCATAAAATTGGCTAAGGAAACAAAAGCGCTCGGTCGGACTCGTGATGTCAAGATATTTCCCCATCCACTCCCTTCCCTGTCGCACGCGTCATGAATCTTTCTGACCGAAGTACAGGTATAGGAAAAAAGACAATAATTCATTTGCTTATTATTCGTATCAGCCCCTCCCCTAAAAGAACATCTAAACAAGGGAATTCTTGGATAAATACTAATGGAATGACGAGGTGTAGGGATCTTTGTTTTCAGGATCAAACTAAGGTATTCACAAATAGAAGTGCTAGGGCCACAACTAGTCCATAAATAGTTAAAGCTTCCATAAAAGATAAACTTAGCAGTAAGGTACCTTGTATTTTACCTTCCTCTTCTAGTTTTCTTGCAATACCTTGTACAGCTTGCCCCGCAGCATTACTAAGGTTGGGAAATAGTTGATAATACGACATTTTCATCTATTTAGTGTTCACCGATGGGAAGTAGCTACTACATATCATACAACTATCCTTCAAGCAATTTGAAGTATTTGCAAAGAAAAATTAAGAACAATCAGATAGCAGAAGTATAGAATGACAAACTAATCGATTGAGAAAAAAATGTTCACATGCAGATATCAGTTGGCAGTTACACAGGAAGTAGTTTATTATTGTATTCCATGTATGTATTCAGGCAGGGATATCTTTAGTACATGTTTTTCTAGATATTTAGAGTTTGATTTGTAGATAGAGAAGACCAGAGGACACATTTTATATGTGATGATAATTTGTAGTTGTGAAGCCTTCATGATAGTATAGTGATAGATGGGTCAGCATTGTGGACAGTTGAGTAGTAGAGTTATGGAAAATTTGTGACATATCGATAGATATGGATTCATGAGATAATTAACAGGTATAGAAAGAATGGGTCAAAGAAGATGCATAGCAGTATATTTACAATTGGAATCAGTTGGAATAAGTTGGTCACAAAAAGGAAAGCAGTGAAAGCCATAGAAGAATAGGGAAAGAGAAACCGTCAGCAGAAGCTATATCATCAGATGAAAATCATTAAAAAATATGGTCAAGTGAACATGTCAAGTGAATCAATAAATCAAGCAATGAATGATTTTTATATATGTCAGTGAATTTCAAGAGGAAGCGCCAATGGAAAATTAGCAAGCACTGGAAGAGAGGAAATGAAACATTTACAGGTATCCCTACATTGATCTACACAACATCTTGTAGAGAAGTCAAGGGAAGAGAAATCATCATAGAAAGAGATCCAAAAAGGAAGATCAGTATCATGCAGATAGGGGGAGACATACTGACAGGGAGAGTTATCCTTTTGCCCATGATGTCAAAAGAGAATATAAAGAACAAATGCATGGAAACAAAGAGAAAGAACAAATGCATGAAGGTATTTAGTATCTTCCAACCTTTTGTGATTCTTTGGCACATTTAGTATCTTCCAACCAAGTTTAAGGGCAAGCCATGAGGACTTGGGCTTGGATTTCATTCTTTAGAACATTGATAAAGCATTCTCTGAAGAAGGCATATGTCATGATATCTGTTCTGAAGGCCAAGTGCTCAAAGGAAGATATAAAGTCTTCCAATGTTCCCAATAGTTTCAACTTGGTCAAATGGCCTAAATAGTGGGTATCGGTGTCAAAGGATTCATAGGGATCTGCAACAAACTAGGTCTAAGAAACATACCCCTTGTGTGCATTTTTACGTCATTGCCACCATTTCCAGCGTTCAGGATCTAGATAGAGAACACCATAACAAAGTTTTTCCAACTCATTAGTAATTTCGTGCAAAGAAAAATAATGCTCCATTTGAGTGACCCAACCTATGGGATCAGAGCCATCAAATTTATTGACCTCAATTCTGGGAAGATGGGGTTCATGATGAAAGGAGTTGGATTGAAATACCGTAGAATGGGAGGAGTCAGAACCATATATGGGACGATTATTCCAATAAGGAAGGGCCTTGAGATCGGTTTAGCAACTGGTTGATGGTGGTTTAGAGGGTGTCAAATTCTCTAATGAATTTGGTATCCATGGCTTCAAATTTGTGTTGGACTTGGTCCTGGAATTGTGCAAATCTAGAATTGATGGAAGCAATTTCAGAAATCACTTGTTGGATTATCTCCTTGTTCTAGTTGACGGAAACTTGCAGTTCTTGGTTGTGAGTGTTGGCCATTTGGAGAGGAGGGGTTCCTATAAGGGGAAATGGGTCAACTCATAAAATATGAATAGGTGAGAGATATGACTGCGATCAGAAAGAGAAGGGAAATCCAATGGGATATATGGAAAATAAGGATGTTGGGAAGGGTGGGTGGGACCACAGAAAAATAAAGTCTTATAAGTGATAGGTACCATGATGATCAGGTTGAAAAGGGGAATGCAATGGGATAGGTTTCAAATAAGGGTGTTGGGAAGGGGGTTGGGTCCACTAAAAAAAGAAAAGAAAAAAAAGGCTTAAAAATGATAGGTTCCATGGAGATCACGGTGAGGAGAGGAATCCAATGGGATAGGTCTCGAATGAGGATTCTGACGAGACCACTAGTTTTTTTTTAACTCATATGGAGTTATACTCCGACCTAAATAATATTGCAATGTCGAAATGCCCAAATTCCTAACAGGAAAAAACATGTAGTAATTTTGCAGCTAGAATGCAGGAGGCAATGTTGCGTGGCCAAAATATCATTTTTATTATTTGTCTGGTATGTTCCCCCCAAGTTATGTTTTTCAGGGTTCCTATGGAAAATGGTTTTCCCTGTGCTATATCCCTCTGATATATGTGCGGGGTTGAACAATAGTACTCGGCCCAATGTCTCAGGGAACCAACTAAGGAGGCTCGACTGTACCCTTAGTCGTACTACTTGATTACCCAGGTACTAGAGAGTATCTTCCCAAGTGTTGTTCTCGATGGCACTATAGCAATAAGGCAATCGATTGGTTGACTTAGGGATGGTTTCAAGAGAACTAGGGGGCTCCCAATATACCTATCAGTACGTGGGAGTGATGCTCGTATATTGATTTTGTCTGATGTAGTACCACTCGAGGGGTACCAACAGGATTTACAGAGGTTTCCAACAAGGTGAAACTTTGTTTTCTAGACAACCCCGTGAAACCGTCTGTATTTCCTGCGTGTACTCTTCCCCACCATAGCTTTACCCACTGAACAACAAATATTTGTGCTTTAAATACGTTGGTAGTACATGTCTCTACCCTGAAAAAAAAAATTAACCCACAATTCATGCCAAGGAAAGTGCTATGATACCACTTGTAAGGTACTAGAAGTAATGTAATATGAATAAAAGGGAATATTCAACAAATCCCAATGGAATAGTAAAATATTGAGAATAACAATACCAACAATAATACCTTTATTAAAATAAATAAATGTTCACTTACCTCTTCAAGAGTGCAACCTCCAGTAGAGCAGAGCTCTATTACAATACATCTCAAGACAAATACTTCTCATGCCTCCTTGGCTTATTTATAATAATTCTATCTTCTAAAGAGCATTCTAGAGGAAGATCTTTATAGAAGCGGAAAATTCTATTAGGTCTTCTTACATTGACTTGTTCACATTTATTAAATAGGCCTTATTAACTAATGTCGACCTTTATTACATGGAAAATACAGTATTCTATCTATGTGAGGGGTTAGGGAGGTTAGTTCCCTAATAGAGAAGATATATGAACAATCTAGGTAAAGAGCATTGGAAGGCATTAAAGTGGATTCATGGGTATTTGATGGGTACTATTACTCATACATTATGTTTTGGATGTTCAAACACTATTCTACGGGGATATGTTGATTTAGATATGGTAGGTGATATAGGTAGCAGGAGGAGCACCACAAGGTATGTTTTTACTATAGGTGGAACAACGGTAAGTTTGATTTTGAAATTGCAAAAGGTTGTTTCACTTTCAACAATGGAAGCAGAGTATGTCACTACTATAGAGGCTAGTAAAGAGATGATTTGGTTACAGAAGTTTACGGAGGAATTGGGAAGGAAGAAAGAGAATAGTAGGTTGTATAGTGATAGTCAGAGTGTCATTCATTTTGAAAAGAACTCAACTTCCATTCTAGGACTAAACATATATAGCTCAAGTACCATTTCATATGATTAGTTTTGGAAGATGGATAGTTGAAGCTGGAAAAGATACACACTAGCCAGAATCATGTAAACATGTTAATGAAGAAAGTAACCAGAGAGAAACTGAATTTCTTCTTGGTTTCAGTTGACCTTCAACCATGAAGGTGAAGATGAGAAAATTTCTAGGTCCAAAGTTGGGCATAGTTCAAAATTTGTAGTAGTTGTGGAGTTGTTATGATAAGTCTCCAAGTGGGAGATTGTTGATTGTTCAACCTGATTATCTTCGTGATTCAGAGGTATTATTTCAATCAGGTTTGGATCCCAGTCCTTGGTGGGCGTTTATGTTATACCATTTGCATGATTATCCCCACACACTGCTACATTGCATCGAGCGTAGAATAGGGGTCACAAGGGGGGCAGATCCCCTGAGCAAAAAAAAAATTGGAAGTTTTTTTTGCATCCATTTTGGGCGGTTTTGGCAAAGGATTTTCTGGCCCATGGTTTTCAAATTTCGATTAAGGAATTAATGTTGTAATATAATCCGGGTAAATGGATTAGATATTTTGGATGTCATGGGATCCTATAAATTATATTGTAATTTTATAGTCAATCTAGACCATTCATTATTAGGTCACAAATCTAACAGTAGAGGTTATGTTGGTACCTTTCTTCCCTAGAAGGAAAACCCTCTTTTTAAAGAGGGCATTATATTGCGTATGTGTGTTGTGTGAGACAGTTTTATGACTGAGAAAGGAGATTGTGAGAGAGTGAATATGAGGTTGCATTAGATGTGTTGTAAGTGTTATCCCTTCATTTTGTTAGAAATAATAAAGGACAGACTAGTTGTTTCTCCATGGACATAGCCCATATCGAGTGAACCATGTATATCGGTGTCTCTCGTGTATTTTGTTTTTTCATGTTTTATTTTTTCATTCATTTTTATTTTTTTTGTGTTTTATTCCTTTGTGATCCTATTCATTACAACATTTTTCTCTTTGTCTTCTACTAATTTCTCACCTTTCAATCTTTCTTTGTGTCATTTCATGAATCAAAACTCCTTCCATGGGGAAGAAATGTAATGTATGATTTATGCACTTCATATCAACCATATACATATCCCTTTGGATGTTGGTGTGTGGGGTATCTATGGTGAATTATCTGTACACAACCTTCCCTAAGATGACATCAAGGTCCTTTTATATATCGTGGCAATGGCTCAAAGCATGTTTAAGTCTCTCCTTAGAGTGCCTTGCCTTGGTTTAGATGTGTGATTACGGTCTTCCCATGTGATGTATAGTGTCATAAACAAAGTTACCGACTTAACGAGAACCATGACCTCAAAATGAAAACTCTCACCCAAACAAAACCCATATCTGTGTGTGAAAACCACCAAAATCAACCTCTGAATCAAAAAGTGGTGCTACCAGTAGCACCCTTTTGTTGAAGAGTGGCTAAAATTGCACTAAAATTGTGACTTTTTGAAATCACATCTTTGACAAGATGAAAAAACCTTAAAAATTACCCTCAACTCGGAAAGTGATGTTACTAGTAGCACCAACTTTTCTTTTGGTGTTAAAACTATGAATTGATTAGCATTGTGGCCTTGACAAGAGATACCATTGCCAAAAAAAACCTTGAAAATGACTCATAAATTTACATGAAAAAAATATCTATGTGTCGTGGGTGCCTATGGAATGTAATCCTTTCTTTAGTGAAATAGAAATTCTGCTTTTTTTTTAGGGGAAAAAATTACATTAACAAAAATAAATCGAAAAATAAATAAATGGAAAAGAATTCATTTTTTTGTTAAAAAAAAAAAAAAAAAATCACAAAAACGAAAATTAATAAAAAAAACTAACCAAAACACAAACTTTTTTAAAAAATTACCATAAAACACAAAATTAGAAAAATGATGCACTAGTTTCCGAAATGTGGGAACGTGGATACGAGTGTCCGGAATGATTAGCAGTTTCCCTCAAATTTACAGGAAACTTGAATTTGGGAGCGGCAATAATATATATTAAAAAAATATAAAAAATATTTTAGATTACAATAATACTCTAGATTACAATGTATAGAGATATTGATACATTTTAAATCTTATTTCAATAAAATTGAAGTTGAATCTAGGATAATGTTTCTCCTATTGCAACAACTACAATATTAAAATTACTAATTTAATTAATGCTAATAATTATATGAATATATTTAACACAATAATAAAACTTTAATATCCATAAATATTCCATTAGAAAATCAGAAACAAAATTGAAAATACATATATACAATTTTAACATCTTTTTAAAATTAAACTTTACATATATAAACTTTAAACATCTTTGTAAATTTGAAGCATTATTATTTTTTATTGAAAAAAACAAAATAGTACTACTCTTCTAATATGAAAATACAATAAAAGTCAATGATATGGTTGGTTGATATCAACTACAGAGTGGAGCACATGCTTGTCGTGGATAAGGTATTGATTTATTCTACTTTCATGTTTAGTTTGGGCTTGAAAGAAAACATAAATGCATTAAAAGTTTTTCATATCAACAACTATAAAGTGAGTATTATTAAGTTTTTTTACTTTACTAATTTTTGAAATAATATTTACCTTTAGTTTAGTGTTAGTTTTATAGTGATATTTTGAATAAATATAATGAAAATATTTGTAAGAAATTATGTATTTGTAATAAAGGAATAAATGTATTTACATTTTAATTTAATATAATTCTAATTTAAAGCTCTTTTTTTAGGACACTGGTTCCCAAGTTTCCATTTCTTTGATGTTGAAGCTCCCAAAAAGCTCCCAAGTTCCCAAAAAAGTTCCCAGCCAATTGGGGACGTTCCCAACTAGTTCCCAAGCTTTCGGAACTTTGGGAGCTTGGGAACTAGATGTTGAAAATGTCGAGAACGGTTCCCATACAACTATGAAAAATATTCATTACACATTCAAAAAAACTAAAAATAAATATAAATATAAAATCAAACTAAAATAAGTTCATAAAACTAAAAACCTAAAATAATAAAATTTAAAAACTAAAAAATAAAAATAAAAACTCAAATTAGAAAAATAAAATTAAAACTTGCAAAGGTTATTAAGGAGGGGCATCGCCCCCCTAGCCCCCACTACCACTAACTGCGTCGCACCTCCCCGCCACCACCACTCGCACCCCACTACCATGAACTGCATCACCCCTCCCCACCACCACCACCATCCATGTAGGCATGTGCGATTGCATGGGTAGTAGTGGTGGGGAGGGGTGATGTCGACATTGCCCCTACCCAATAACAT